>JANKKB010000177.1:1877-12287 GCA_026225775.1 Bursera palmeri
TGCTTTAATTTGGCATTGTTAGCAACATTTTAATGTTAGACCTTTTGGGATTGTTGTAGGTTTTTGATATAGAATGAGTGCTCAGAAATTAAAGTGGTCTTCAGTAAAGTTTTAGAAGACATCTATAGCTTTTCGAGAAGGTATGGTTTATCAAAATCAAAGTTCGTATGGGCATCGAAACATTGATGCAAAGTTAAGGCAAGCTGGAAGGCTCATCAAACCTAACCACTGGAGATTCAAATAGGCATATCTAGAGCTTCCAAAGTCTAAATTAGGTAATTCAAAAGGCTAAACTCATCTACACATCCTAATATACAACTCTTATGAAGAGCATGAAGTCCAGAAAGGTCAATTTCCTATCCAAAATGGAGCAAAAATGTGTCAGTTCGGATCTCTAACCTTCCTTCAGTATTTTGGCATTAAATTTCTCGTCCGATATCAAAATGAAGCGATTCAAGTGGAGTTGGAAAGATAAGAAAATTATCTACAACTTTTATGTTTACCACTTTTCCAAATTCTGAAATAGTTTTCATCAGACAGAGAGTTCGTGCCACGGCACGAAATCATTCCAAGCCGAGGCGCAAAAACATGATTTTGCTTAATTCTTCTCTTTTAAATTAGGGCAGCATGGTTTATTATAAATAGAGACTTTTTCCTTGTAACTAATGAGGTGACGACTACAAGATAGAATGGCTAGGGACTCTTCCATAAACCTAAAAGCCAAAGATTCATAAAAGAAGAATGAGAAGGAGACAGATTTCTTCTTCAAATCTGCAGAAATTCATCTCTCTCATTAGTTTACTTTCATNTTCTTTGCTAAGGCTATGATATAGCCTAGCCTATGAATGTTTTGCTTTGATTAATAAATTCTGCTTGGATTTCTATAATAGTTTCTGAGTGTTTGAATATTAATCTTAATACTTTCATTTAACGGTCATTGTATGAATGATTTTAGTTATTTGCTATACTAGGAGGTATTGTATGATAAGAAAATATATTCTTATATCATGATTTGCATGTATGATTGAGAGACATATATGTGGATTGTGTAGCTTTCATAGGCAATTCACGGGATAATTGAATTTGTTTATTCTCAACTTAATTAGAAATAATTAGGTTAGAATTTCTTAAATAAACATAGGGTGCTTGAGAGAGACCTTAGATAGCTTAGGGTAAAAAAATTTATCTGAGCTCGATGGAGGAGGATAAATTACATTAGAAATTATCGCTTTCAGAATAATTGTAGCATCCAATAGAATTGTAGTCAAAGAATTAATTTAGATGGTAATGGTGAAGTCATAGGCCTTAGTAATTTAGATCATTGTTTTTATTGCTTTCTTATTTTAGTTTAATTTCAATTTAGTTTTAGATTTCAACCTATCTTTCATTTATCTAAATAGTAATAAATCCGATAAAATTAGTACTCAATTAATTGGTCCATGTGGGTTTGACATCCGATTTTTAATCACTATATTACTTGATACGATTCTGTATACTTGCAGAAAATATTCATCAAAATATAGCATCATGCATGTGCAACTAGAGTTATTATTATATAAATATGTGAAAATAAACGAATAAGTAACATCTATATAATCCTGAAGCATGAGCCTGTATAGTTGACAAGTAGGATGACAAGTATGATTCTTTAGGGTTTTGATTTTTGACAAGTAAGCTTTACTTGAAGGTAATTTCAATATTTTTAATATGCATTTAATATGGATCCATGCTAGAGTTATTAGTATATATTGAAATGTGTAAATCAACGAATGAGTAATAATCACATATTAAACAAATTGAATGATAAATATTTATTGGTGATAAATTGAAATATGTGGAAATGAAGGGATAAGTAACAATCACATATTAAGCAAATTGAAAGGAAAAAGAAATCAGCATTTATTGGTGATAAAGTGAAATTAATGTACAGATTTTTTGTGTTTTTTTTTTACGATTTCTAACTTATTAGCATTTATTGTAGCATGATCTCTAATAATTTTAATTTGATATACCATTAACATTTCTAGGGTCCCGTTCATCTTCTTTCAAGAGGTAATTCTGTTTATATCAATTTCATATGCAAGAACACAACAATCAAAACCTCTCTCATTATTTTGTCATTGTTATCATATTTCGTTCTTCTTTTTAACCTTTGAGAAATGATTATTGCTTTCTTCTTCTTAGTTTTATTTTTTTATATTAAAAGTAAAAGTGTTTGAAATTTGAGATTGAGTTGAGTTTTGCATTTCGAGTATTTTAATATGCTCCTGTTTGGCAATTGAGAAAAATATGAAAATAGTGTGGAATAGGAAGTTAAAAAGTTCTTTTCTGTTCATATTTATTAATCATCAGTGATATTGCTTATATGTTGTTTGTGCAATTGAATATTCATGTATGTGTGATGTATCTTTTGTTTACATTAGTTGTTTATGTACGTTACTCATCTAGGAAAGTGGTGCATACAGGAAATGATTATTATTGGATCAAACATTGGAGATAATGTTGTGATTCCAAGAATAATAATGTCCAATGCAGATATGAAGTGGCCATTCAGACTGAGGAGAAGACAATTACCAATTGCAGTTAGCTTTTGTATGATAATAAACAAAAACCAGGGTCAATCACTAAAAATAGTGGGATTATACATGAAGCATCATACATTTATATATGGACAATTATACGTTGCCCTCTCAAGAGTAATTCAAGAAAAGATATAAAAATTTTATTGACAGAGCAAGAAGAAGAAGAAAATTAAAATATACATATAGCTTTCAAATAAGTGTTCCAAAGAATAAACAATAAAATTTTCTATCAATAAAAATAATATAATTACGCAATTAGTAATTGTCTAACAATAAAAATAAAAAATCATATTAAATAAATATAATTACGCAACGTGTGGACTTTGCACCTAGTTTTTCCAATAAATACAAAACCTCTTTTAAGATGAATGCAAAATCATTCAAGGCTTATAAAAGACAATGTTGAAATGAACATTTAACTCTCTCCAAACACCATCAATTGACTTGAGCGACAGAGGGACTTCGTTTCTAGTCTTGTATAGGTCTGAAAGTCTGTTTCCTCCCTTCCCGACCTCTCAAATCTCCCAAATTCAACCTTTGTTTCTCAATCTATAATGTTAGGTGTCATCCCTAACTTGAGTCATACCTGAGTTTGGTAAATCTTCAACTTATATTTTAGAAAACAATAGGTAAGTACATCGTAATTATTCTATAGCCGTCAAAGGCACTCTGCTATGATATTTCTCCAAAGCATCTTGTTGGGAAGCATCATGACTAAAATATACAAGGATAGTTTCTATCCTACTAAAAATGAAGTAGCTTCATTAGTGGGGGTGTTAGGCTACAAACTATTACTCATTAGTTGGGTTTAATTGATTTCTGTTATTATAAGATTTACCAGTATACTGTGTTCTGTTATCTGTAAACAGTAAATGAGATCGTGGGCTTCCAGAGGGAATGTGGATGTTGGACTTGGGCTATGGTTTATTTCTCGGAAAAAATTGCCCATTGCTTGAATTTTGATGTTTGGGGTGTACCCTACCAATGCTATTGTATATATATTTAGATCTCTTCCCTGTGGCGTGGCGCGTACAGATCGAAAAAAAAGAAGACATGCATGATGAAGATTAAGATTAGGGCTTGCCTCTCTATTATAGTGGTAAAGCATCTTTTACTATGGCTTTTCTTCTCTTTCTATAACATAAAAAGGAGAAAACCTAAGCTAAAGCAGTAGAATTGATTCTATCCACTACTGCTTTTGTCCCTGCTTCATCAACTTATATAACTTACATAACAAGACTCCTGTGCATGGCTGTGGAATCACATCCATTAATTAGTTATATGTTGAGTGCCTGCTGGCTCTAGCTAATTTAAGATTGTCCTAATTAACGTGGTTTAATAATTTTACTACTGTTTTTTGCGACTATTAATAATGCATCGCATCCTGGAATCTGAAACGTTTCAGTATATATTCTCCTGGTCATCCTCTATATATTTATACTCTGTTCTAATTAATAATTTTATCCTGCTTGCTCCACGTTCGGTGCTTTTCATGTCAACCTAAACCGGCATCTTTACTCTTTTCTTCTTTAATTTTCTTTCCCCTGCCTTTACCAAGTTTCAACCATTTTTGATGGCCTAACTACTAAAAGGGTTGGTCAAGACTCAAGCAGCATTAGGACAGCAACGCATGCACCGTTACATTTTTATCTCAAGCCGAATAAGCTACCACTTTTCTCAAAAGGATTAAATTTTGGCAAATTTTTTTTTTTTTTTTTTTTTGGAAATGAAGCTTTGTTCAAAAGCAACAGTATTCCTGCATGTAAAGACTAAAGTTGGAGAAAATTAATTGCAAGTGGAAAAGAGACTAGAATATTTATCAGCTGAAATGCATTGCATGGCCACCCTTAATTTCTGCCTTCGATCCACCAAAAACTAATTAATATAAATTTAAATAAAGTTCAAAGCTCATTAAATGAAGTTGACCAGATGGTCAAATAAAGCAAGAAATGATAATGTTAATAAATTACAGGAAGAACATGCATCATCATCTGCATGATGCATCTCCATCTGTTTCTCATGATGAGTATAATTATTCCAAGAACATTCTCTCAAGTCTGATTTCTCGAAAACGTAAATTACAAGAAGAAAAGGAAAAGGAGATAAAGCAAAGGTGAGGCAGGAAACAAAGCAATTTTAAGCCCATAATATAAAGCAAAAGGCATCAATTAATGTCTCGTGTGCTTTCTTTACCCTTTGCCCGGCCATCCATGCACATGCACTAGCTCTCTGCTAATACAATTCATTTCCTTGCTTTTATCAGCTGACTCTGACTCCCACTCACATTCACAATCAAAGCCATATTCAATATAGCTGCTATATATAATAGTTAACTAATGGGTGCCCGTTGCTTAGCTAGCCATAGCAACAACGACAGGCAAAAGAAAAGCAAATTAAAGCAGAGTAGTCACCTTCATGATTCATCTTTATACTTTACCTTTATCTTTTGCTGCTTCTTTTCCAGCCCTAAACAGTGTCTTTAGACTTTACTTCTTAAAATTTTCATCTTTATTCAACGTTTGCTACGCGACCAAATTATATAAACACTTCATATATTGTCATGATCTTCCCCTAGACACATATATATTATGTACGTAGACAATTAAGACAAAATCACAATTCGATCGATAGCTCATAACGTTCACCAATCATGGAGATTTTATCACAACTGTGGTCATTCTTGGGTCTCCTCACTGTCCTCCAAAACATTTTGCCTTCGCAACTCCTTTCCCTTCTAAACTCCTTCTACGAATCCCTCCAAGATCTCTTCACTCCATACTCCTGCTTTGAGATCCCAGAGTTCAATGGCTACTGCGGCGTCGACGTCAATGACCTCTATCGCCATGTCAACCTCTACCTTAACTCCGTCAATCCAGCTGCCACCTGTCGCCGCCTCACTCTCTCTCGCTCAAAATCCTCCAATCGCATTTCTTTCACGATTGCACCCAATCACACTGTTCATGACTCTTTCAATGGTCACAGCCTTTCGTGGACACACCATGTGGACACTGTACAGGACTCCTTAGAAGAAAAGCGTAGCTTCACTCTTAAGCTACCAAAGCGACACCGCCAAACCCTTTTATCACCCTATCTTGATCACCTGACAGCACGAGCTGAAGAGTTTGAGCGTGTTTCTCGCGAGAGGAGACTCTTCACTAACAATGGCCATGGCTCCTATGACTCAGGGTGGGTTTCTGTTCCCTTTCGTCACCCTTCTACCTTCGAAACGTTGGCACTTGAGCCTGAACTGAAGAAGCAGATAATGGAGGATTTAACGGCGTTTGCTGGTGGCAAAGAGTTTTATCACAGAGTTGGACGTGCATGGAAGCGCGGCTACTTGCTATATGGGCTACCAGGTTCTGGCAAATCAAGCTTGATTGCTGCCATGGCAAATTACCTTTGCTATGACGTATATGATCTTGAGCTGACCAAAGTTACTGACAATTCAGAGCTCAGAGCTTTGCTTATACAAACTACAAACCGTTCAATCATTGTAATCGAGGACATTGATTGTTCGGTCGATCTAACAGCTGACAGGATGATGAAGACAACAGCAATGAAGAGATCAATGCCGTCAACAAAAGACATAGAAGAGAACGGAAGAGTTACTCTATCAGGACTGTTGAATTTCACAGATGGGCTGTGGTCGTGCTGTGGAGAAGAAAAGATCATAGTGTTCACCACAAACCACAGGGACAATGTGGATCCGGCGCTAGTTAGATGCGGGCGTATGGACGTGCATGTAAGCCTTGGTACGTGCGGGGTGCATGCGTTCAAGGTCCTAGCCAAGAACTATCTTGGAGTGGAGTCTCATGGATTGTTTGATGTGGTGGAGAGTTGCATAAGGTCAGGAGGAGCCCTCACACCAGCTCAGATTGGGGAGATTTTGTTGAGAAACAGAGGTGATGTTGACATAGCTTTGAAGGAGGTTGTGTCAGCAATGCAGACAAAAATTTTAGGTGGTGGGACTCACAGGGACAGGGAAGTGATAGATTGCGATGAAATGATGGTGATGAGATCACCAGAGAGTGTGTTGGTTGTGGGATCGCCGGAGAATTGGGACTCATCACCGGGAAAGAATGGGGGAAAGAAGAGAAAAGAGGGATCAAAGGGTAATTTCTTAGTAAGGCTAAGATCTTTGACCAAATCCGACTCTGGCAGAAGATGAGATGCTTGATAACTTAGTGCATTAATTTGATGGAGTAAGTTTTCACATGTATTAATCATGTAACTTTAGCAAGCAACTAATATATATGTTAACAAATACATATGGGTTTCAAAACATCCAATTGAAACCGGACCCCTTTTGGCTCTTTTCCTAAAGTTGAAATTTTGAGTGGGATTTGTATCATGCTTTTTAAATTCATCAATACAAACTCTGAGAATCACTCTCATTACAACCAGACCTTCTACTTGGTGGATTTTTTATTGGCATTTTGGTGAGTGGTCCAAATTGTTGTGTTGCGCCACCCATCATAGCCACGAGCACAAGGCTAGGAATATATACGATCTCGTTGAAAGCATGCTCAATTTCATAAGTGAATTGCAAGAATAAATGCCATGCCAGGGCCAGCCCACAAACCCATCATCATCGCATCTAAATATAATATCTACCACAGAAATTGACATTGATCGTAACGACCGACTACTGCTCAGTCTCGTCTCTCAACAAAACTCGGTTGCTATAAAGCCAACAAACAGCAAGTGAGGCCAAGCCAAGTAAAAGCAAAATTAATTAATTTTAATTTGACTCTCCCTCATCTAATCCCTTGATCAGTCTTCTCTCTCAACTGTTAGATAGATGGGCATCGTGATAATTGACGGATCCACGGTGAGGGCGTTTGTGAGTGATGAGGAGCAGTTTCAGAAGAGTGTGGACGAGAGATTCGCAGCTTTGGACCTCAACAAAGATGGGGTTCTCTCGCGCTCAGAGCTACGCAAGGCTTTCGAATCTTTGCGCCTCATCGAGACCCACTTCGGCGTAGATGTGGCCACCACTCCCGAGCAGCTTACACAACTCTACGATTCCATTTTTGACAAGTTTGATTTAGATAGCAGTGGAACCGTGGATATTGAAGAATTCAGGTCAGAGATGAAGAAGATCATGCTTGCTATTGCTGATGGGTTGGGATCTAGCCCTATTCAGATGGCTCTTGAGGATGATGACCAGAATTTTCTCAAGCAAGCTGCTGATCTTGAGGCTTCCAAGATTGCCAAAGCTTCTACGACTTAGGTTGTAATATAATTTTCGATCGCTTCAATAAGTGCCCTGTTTTTCTTTTATCTTCTTCTTAATGTTTATGGGTTTTACTTTAATAAAAGTTTCTTTCTTCAAGTTCTAATCTATGGCTGCCTCAAATCAAAGCTTCTAATTGTTATCCCGCACTGTAGTAATTGAATTTTCTAAAGGACCCTTCTGGCTGATGAGATGAGATGCAGAGTGCAAAAAATGTAAATTGAGCCAAGATATCAAGCAAGCAAAACACAGTAACATACCATTGTTACTCCCCTTAAGCCTTCATATGATTACACACCACCTCCTCCTCCTGCTTCTGCATATATCACTACCTTGTCACCTGTCCATTATCCTCGACTCCAACTCAAAAGTAACACTGCACACACATAAGTTGACAAGTAGTAATACTTGCACACACATAAATGAAAATTTGGTTACGGCAACACTGGGCTTTTGCATGCCTGTGTGAAAGACAATTTAGACATCACATCATGTCATAGCATAGCCATTTCATCCAAAAAACTAGCAAGCAAACAATTGAATTTGTGTTGCGGGAAAAGACTTTACAAGAATCGAACAAGACCTTCATAAGCGAATCATTCAGCTCATGGACAACTCTAGTATTCTAAGACATCTATTTCACTATTTAGATCATAGCTTGGTTCTTCTAATTAAAGAATTGTTTCAGAAATTGAATATTTTATTGCTTATGTTATGTTAGTTCCATTTAGTTTCTTAAATTGAGTTTTTTCATTTGAGTAGTTTTATATTGCTTATTTAGATTTTCTATTACACGTTTCCTGTTTTATTTAGGACTCGGAGCTGCTATATAGATAGAGCGTTAGTCTCAGTTTTATGTGATTGATTATTGATTAACAAAAACTGTTTTCTCCCCCATTTCTCCATGTTTTTATTCCCTCTATCTAATTTGTTTTCCCTTTTCTTATTCTCTTTCTTTCATACCTGATCATACCAGTCCTCCATTGAAAGGTCTTATCTTTCACCTTGAAAGTTTTATAAGCTTCAAACTCATCATTATGTTCTTTATTGTTGGAGACTTTAGTAGCAAGCACAGATATCCCAGTAGCATGAGAAGAGCAGGCAGAATTTTGCATGTATTCATCGATCTAACTATAAAGATTTCCCACAATTATACCACTCGACCTGGATCTAAAATTGCTGCACATGACAAGAACAAGCTATACTCTGACCAGTATCCACTAGATTTCAACCGAATCCATATTAGTCATAAAATTTTGTTATAGATCCAATTAAAGGTTGGACATCTAGTTCAGAAAAACATACATTATGTTCTTTATTGTTGGAGACTTTAGTAGCAAGAACAGATATCCCAGTAGCATGCGAAGAGCAGGCAGAATTTTGCATGTATTCATCGAACTAACTATAAAGATTTCCCACAATTATACCACTCGACCTGGATCTAAAATTGCTGCACTTGACAAGAGCAAGCTATACTCTGACCAGTATCCACTAGATTTCAACCGCATCCATTTTAGTCATAAAATTTTGTTATAGATCCAATTAAAGGTTGGACATCTAGTTCAGAAAAACATACATGTTGCCTCTAAAAACCTTCCAAAAATTTGCACAAGACATCCAATATTTTCTACTTATCTTCTAATGAAATCAATAATAAGATCACAACAGCTCGCAAAACTTATTAGAATTGTGATCCTCCCACATTAAAAAATGCAAATGCACCATGACAAGGAAGGTTCTTCTTTGCATCAAGACGTAATCTGAGCAAGAAAGCAACATGATGATCGGTTGACAAGTTGTCCAATACAATGCCAAACACCCTCTGTTCAGTGTTCTACTGAGCCATACACAAGGCTATCTCATCTCCAGTTGAGAAACTGTCATATAGAGGTATAAATTTGAGCGCCACAGAATCCTCTTCTGCAATCTCCACTCATTTTCCAAAAAATTACAGTCAGACAATTAATATGATAATCTGAAATAGATTTTCATGCAGCAGATATCAAACAAATTCGACCTGGCCATGTTGTAAAAAAGTCAAAATGATTTATCTCTCTTACACGAATGGATATCATATCCCCTTTTAAGGGTCTGCCAACTCATCATCTCAAATTTGGGATGTGCAACAGACATTACACTTCGAATAATCTGAATCTTTCTTATCAATGACGACTATCATTATAATTGCTTATTAACAGAACTCACCTAAATCATGTCTATAATTCCTGAAGGACGTAAACACATTAGTAAATGCATCATGAGATGTTGTGTATACATATATAAAATTTTTCATGTCACACATAAGGCATGATCCCAATGTGATGTCTAAAATGCGAAGTACCTACTAGTAGATTTAGCAGAATGAACTTTCTTACAGAATGAAGAAAGGGCCTCTGAGTCTTCATCACAGCAGGAAGCTTCTGAAAATTATCCCACGCCTTCGAATTAATTTGCTGCAGTTAAAGGAACTTTCATATTCTTTGTTCTTCACATTCAGAGGTGCGTAATTTAATTAGAAGATATCTGAATATCAAAAGATTTAACAAAATAAAAATCAGCACAGTAGTCTAGAAACGAAGAAATAACATTTTA
>JANKKB010000179.1:0-11995 GCA_026225775.1 Bursera palmeri
CTTGGCATATCAGCTGTCATTAGTTCAAATCTTCCGTTACATGAGTTGGCATATGGTGACAGCTCATTCTTCCTTGATAAACTAATCATTCAAAAGCATTAAAATCAATGATTAAATACTCAACAATTGATAAAAAATTCAATAACTCTAATAAAAAGGATTCAAATCGTCATAGTCATGTTGCATCATAGCCTTAACAAAAAAATTAATTCATAATAAAATTGAAAAACAAAAATCTAAAGAGCTCATGAGAAAGAATGAAAGCAAACTAATGAGAGATGAATTTCTGTGGATTTGGGAAAGAGATGTCCTCCTTCTCCTTCTTGAATTGATGAATCATGCGTTTTTAGGATTAGGGAAGTATCCCTAGCCATTCTCCCTCCCCCTAAACCCTAAAATAATGTTTTGTATTTATAGTGGAAGGGTTTTGGGGTGTTTTTATTCAAAAAATGAAGTTCTGGGTACGCGTTGGCGCCCCAGCGTGGGTGACTTTTCATGCCCCAGCGTGGTTTCTCTGCTCCAAAATATTCAACTTCTAGAAAGTTAGCGCCTGGCGTAGTTCGAAAATGAAAAAATCATAAAAATAAAAGTTGTAGCTATTTCTCTTAGCTTTCCAACGCCTCTTGAATCATCTCATTCGGACATCGAACGAAGAAGTTATGCTCAAAACATTGAAAGAAGGTCAGAAACCCAAACTAACACGTTTTTGCTCCATTTTGGATAGGAAATCGACCTTTCAGGACTTTGTGCTCTTCATAAGAATTGCAGCTTAGGATGTGTAGATGAGTTTAGCCTTTTGAATAGCCTCATTTGGATTTTGTAAGATCTAGATATGCCCATTTGAATCTCCATTGGTCAGGTTTGACGAGCCTTCCAGCTTGCCTTAACTTTGTAACAATGTTTCGATGCCCATACAAACTCCGATTTTGATGAACCATACCTTCTCAAAAAGCTCTAGATGTCCTCTAAAACTTTACTGAAGAATACTTTAATTTCTGGGCACTCATTCTATGTCAAAAAATTGCAACAATCCTAAAAGGTCTAACATTAAAATGTTGCTAACAATGCAAAATTAAAGCATGTTTTCTAAAACTTCCCTAAAAGTGCCTTTGACATAAAATAAACTCAAATAAACCTCAAATGATGTAAAATATGCCTTAAAATACTAAATATAAAGATAATAAAAATGTATAATTTTATCCCTATCAAAGATTATGATGAGAGAGAGAGAAAGAGAGACTAGATATAATGGGTAAATACCCTTAGCATTTTAAGAGTAGAGATTTGGTTCAATACCGATAGAGCATGTTGCTCTGTTATATTAGGCATCGAGTAGAATACCTTTAGGCTGAGTGATAGTAGGCCTTCAGGCGCTAATATGTTTAGTATCAAGATTATCTCTTGTACTCTTGTATATTTATGATCCAGTAGATTTATCTCTTTATTCGTAGATGTAAGCAATTGAAGTTAAACTGCATTAAATATTTTGTCTGTTTGTGTTATTAGAATTATCATCAATCTTGATGTCAATGTTATGATATTTTCGCATAATTTTTCTCACAACTGGTATCAGAGCTTCGTTGAGATATAGAGTTCTTGTTGATTTTCTTATAAGTGACATCAGAACTAGTTTATTTTTCTTACAAGTAATATTATAGCCTAGTTAAGGTCAAAATGCATGTTGATTTTGTTACACATTTGGTGAAATATTTTTCTTTTTAATATGATGGAGAACATTTGGACGTGGAATCTAGTCTTAATTTATGTAATAAGGCTTTACAATTGGTATGTGAACGCAACCCAAGAATCTTAGACGAGAAATTACTCATGCGCAACAAATTACAGCAAATTATGGTACCGAAAGGGACAACCAACAATAACAAACACATGAAAGACCAAGACCTTGATCCTTATGTCTGCATCAATTTGATTGGATTAATTTATATGATGGATAAACGTCATTGGTTTTTTTTTTTAATTAAAATCTGGGCGGAACGAGGGAATTTCCCACTTAAGAGAAACTACTATAAAAAATAGAAGATAAAAAACTTCTATTTCCCGCAAATACTGTGTTGCATGACGCAGATGTCCAGATCCTCAGCTCTATAGATTAGCTAACAGAAGACCAACCTCAAAGAAGCAAGACCGCAACAAGTCAAAGAATAAAATTGTTCAGGAATACCCATTAAATTATAACCAAAGACATATTCTTAAAATAATAATAATAGTAATCCTTTTTGTTCAGTAGGACTGTTTAAACCTTAGGAAACTTCCTCGTTTTTATTCAAACATAATTAGGAAACTACTTGAAAGATTCCAGCTTTAGTTACCACTAAAACTCGAGGTAGTTAGAGGTGTTTTTGAAACTGATGAATATCACTATTTTGATTTAAGACAGGGATAGATAACAACTTCCTTCTTTTCAATTTTAGGAACACCAAAACCAAATTATTTACATTTAACCTAAGTTTATGATGAAATTTTTGTTAAATAATCTCTTTTTGTGTGTTTTGTTTTTTTTTAATTTTCAATAAAATAGAAATATATTTATCACAATTTTTTTATAATTAATTTTTTTATCATTTATGTGTGGGGTGAGTTAGGGGCATGTTCGGGGCGTCCGCCCTGCATGGGCAGATTCAACCCTCCTCGTGTGGGGCAACGAAGCGAGGCGGTCAAAATAATGCAATAGGGCAGGGTTGTACCTTGTATATCCAGTAACTTAGGTCCACCTTGCTTCATTGTCGTCCCTAACTAATGACATTGACTCATAGCACCTTGACGCTATATTGTGAAGCTTATGCTGGATGATTGATTTTCTTCTCATAGACTCATACTGTTCTTCTAGCTAGCTAGTACGTGTTCCACAAATCACAATCATGATCAATGTTCCAGATTCCACCCAAGCGGCCAAAAATTCCAAAGCCGTTGACTGCACTTGTCTATCCAGATCTTAGTGGAAATATTATTTGCTCGAGGTGGCCATTGAAATTTTATTGTGTGGGACCAAAGAGTTGAAAAAGTTTAACTTAACCATACATTATCTATTAACTGTATAATATAAAGTTTAAATTATTTAGCGTGACTGATGTCACAGGTTGGTATAGGTCGATGGTAAAAGGCGATATAGTTGGTAGGAACGTGTAGAAAGGTCAAAATCCAAATTCAAGGAGATCTTGAAACAAAAAACATAACCTTCCTGGCGCAAAACTAACTTAAAGTGAGTTTTAGCTAGGTAGCATTAGACTTGGTATAAACTTGCTTCAGGTAGCTGAGTTGCAGAATGAACTGAAAGATGTTATCTAATTTCTCTTCACCCGATAAGGTCCGTGGTTTTAGTCTAATTCTTTTTCCTGCCATGACAGTTCTTACCAGCTTACTTTTTGTTTCTGGTGTTTCCTTAAACGTAAGGATAAATTTACTAAAATTGAGTCAGAGCCAATTAAAAATGAAGATGTATTCTCGTATGGAACTATGATGGTCTAGTTATGTTGAAGCACATCATTGAAGCAACAGAGTGTTTTGACATCAAGTACTGCATTGCAACTGGACGTTATGCTCGAGTGTACAAAGTGAAGTTATCAAGTGGCCAAGCAATTGCTTTAAAACTAAGGAGTCAGCTTTTCTCCAGAGTTTCCAAAATGAAGCTCATGTACTAACCAAAATCAAGCTTCGAAATATTATGAAGCTTTATGGTTTTTATTTCCATAGAAAAAGCACATTTGTAGTTTACAAGTACATAGAAAGGGGAAGCTTATTTTCTGTTCTACGCAAAGATGATGAAGCTATTGAGATGGATTGGTTTAAGAGGGTGAATGTTATCAAGGATTTGGCTCATGCATTGTCTTACTTGCATCATGATTGTATGCCACCAATTGTTCATCGTGACATAAAAAGCAACAACATTCTACTAAACACGTTATTTAAGGCATTTGTTGGTGACTTTGGCACGGCTACACTTCGATATTCTGGCTTAGCCAATAGAACTATGCTAGCAGGCACTTGTGGATATATTGCTCCAAGTAATCACACACCTATTCTTCCATGTTTCTTTATCCTCTTATTGGTTTTTCTTGTAATGCTTTAAATGGATTAAATATGTCTTAAATAGTTAGCCTAAAAATTGACTTTTATCAATTCCGTGATGAGTGAATTATAGGATGAAATGATGAAGTGTTTAATCACCGGAACCACTAAATTAAAAGCAAATTATAAAGAAATATTCTTTTTCTAACTGAAGATATGTATTCTTTAATCTAATTGGAGGCATTTATATTATTTTTGTAGAACTTGCCTACACACAATGGTTTTAATAGAGAAATGTGATGTTTATAGCTTTGGGATGTTTGCTTTAGAAACATTAATGGAAAGACATCCAGGAGAACTCCTCTCGTCATTATCTTCGTCATTATCATCTTATCAAAACATAATGCTAACTGATTTATGGGACCAACGACTCTTGCCGCCAACGGATCCCATGGTTGTGCAAGATATTGTTCGTGTTTCAGTAATAGCATTTGCATGCTTGCATTCCAAACCGCAATCTCGTCCTACAATGTGACGTGTGTCTCAAGAATTTATTGCACGCAAGTTGCGATGGGAGAAATCTATAGAAGAGACATCCATCTTGCAACTGAAGAAATTAAAAGCAAAATACAAAGACATTCTTTTTCTAACTGAAGATATGTATTCTCTAATCTAATTGGAGGCATGTATATTCCTTTTGTATAACTTGCCGACACAATAGTTGTAACAGAGAAATATGATGTTTATGGCTTTGGGATGTTAGCTTTAGAAGCATTAGTGAGAAGACATCCAAGAGAACTCCTCTCATCATTATCTTCAGCATAATCATCTTATCAAAACATAATGCTAACTGATATACTAGACCAATGACTCTCGCTGCCAATGGATCCCATGGTTGTTGGTTGTGCAAGATATTGTTCGTGTTTCAGTAACAGTATTTACATGCTTGCATTCCCAACCGCGAATCTCGTCAACAGTGCGAGGTGTGTCTCAAGAACTTCTTGTGCGCAAGTTGCGATGGGAAAAATCTGTAGAAGAAACACCAATCTCGCAACTTACAATCCCATAGTGCATACTGGATAGTTTAGCTAGTTGGATTTTTATGAGAGGTTTTGAGATCAAATCTTATGCACCCCAAGATTGTAAGTGTTACTGTTTAATTCAAATTTGTACGCTTGAATAAAAAATTAATAAATAAATAAAATATCAATAGACATGTAGCCCAACCTTGGGTATGAAGGGAATTTAGCGTTCATTTCTACAGAAAGGCCCGAAGACTCACTGTGCTTTTGTCAATCATTAAAATGTTAAAGGCACAGATTATTATATGCCTAGTTTGGAGTTGTTATTGAGATTCTAGAATTAAATTCTTCAATATTCCTTTATCAGGTTAGGTTTTGAAAATCTAATTATTTAATACGTTCTTGCTTGGGCTTTATACATTCTGTTCGTTAAATAATTTGGAGACTGTGACTTCATGTGTTCATGGGCCATGGCAGTTACAAAAACGATATGCATGTGTTCGTTAATGATATACAGTGAAAACTTTATGAAAAACTCCATACCTGCGCATCAAAGCTTCAAAAGAACGGTACAAAAATGTATCCCTTGATCACTAATTATGACACTTGGCATATCATACCTAGATCCAACACATTTTCTTTTAAGAATTTCCTACCGTTGTATTATCATTAGTACAACAAGCCATAGCCTCAACCCATTTTGATATATAATCAATAGCAAGGAGGATATAAAGATAACCAAAAGAAGAAGGAAAAGGTTCCATAAAATCTATATCCCAACAATCAAGGATAGGGTTAAGGGGCATTCTATAACGACGGGTGAGCGAACCTAACTTCTGACATCTTTCATAAGCACGACAAAAGGTGTTAGTATCTTTAAACAAAATGGACCAACAAAGACCAAACTGTAAAATCTTTGCAGCGGTCTTTTTTATAGAAAAACAGCCTCCACGAGCTTCAGAATGACAGTATTTTATGACACTACTTACCTCAGATTATAGAATACAACGTCGCATGATTTGGTCAGGGCAATATTTGAACACATATGGATAATCCCAATAAAAATTTCTTACCTCAACCAAGAATTTTCATTATCTTCAGCATAATCATCTTATCAAAACATAATACTAACTGATATACTGGACCAACGACTCTCGCTACCAATGGATCCCATGGTTGTTGGTTGTGCAAGATATTGTTAGTGTTTCAGTAACAGCATTTACATGCTTGCATTCCAAACCGTAATCTCGTCAATAGTGCAAGGTGTGTCTCAAGAATTTCTTGTGCACAAGTTGCGGTGGGAAAAATCTATAGAGGAAACACCCATCTCGCAACTTACAATCCCATAGCGCATACTAGTTAGTTTATATAGTTGGATTTTTACGAGAGGTTTTGAGATCAAGTCTTATGCACCCCAAGATTGTAAGGGTTACTGTTTAATTCAAATTTATAACCTTGAATAAAAAATTAATAAATAAATAAAATATCAGTAGACGTGTAGCACAACCTTGGATATCTTACACGTGAATAAGTTAAGGCTGACAGACTGAATCAGGGGTTTTGAGACATTGGCTGTTTCCAACAAGAATATCACCGTCAAAACCAAGAAAGGTGTGATGATGGTTCTTTGGCAGCAGCTTGAATTCAAGCCTAGGAGTTTCTAGGTTTTGACGTTTTGTACTCCTAATATGAAAATTTTCAAACTTCTGCTTCTCTGATGACTTTTCCTCCTGTAATTTCTCAAAGATAACACAATTTTCAAAATTATCTTTAAATTCAATGGTAGGCTTTNAGACTTGGGGTAAATGATACCTTAGTAAAATTTATTACCATGTCATTATTTTTTGAGAAATCTATGTTTCTGGTATCTTGATCATTCATATTTCTAAGAGTTCTATCTAAAACCGTACCAGTGATAGTGGTTGTGGATTTTACCTTCCTAAGATCTTGGCTATTGAGGTTGGAGGTTTGAACATTAGGATTAGGTTGAGCTTGGGATGGGAACTTCCCTTGCTCGTGAATGGTCAAATCATTAGTTAACTTAGAAATCTAAGTCTTAATTTCATTGTGCTCTTCTACCACTTGGGTGATCAAAGACTCAAATCTTTAGTTGGTCTTACTTTGAGCCGCAATTAATGCATGCAAAATATCTTCTAGAGAACTTATCGAGGTTTGAGGTGAAGATATAGTCTAGAACGCTGAGGTTGTGGTGGATATTGTTGCTAATCAGATTTTCAACTAAAATTTGGGTGGTTTCGCCACGCTGGATTGTATGACTCTGAGTATTGTATGTAAGGCTTTTTGTATATCCCTATATTACAACATTGTTCCTCATACACTCCTCTAATTTCAATATAGATGGGTAATCCTGAGCTAAGTGTTCCACTTCCCCATAGATAAATATGTAGCCTGAGTTTTTATCCTTATAACCGTATAGGTGGGTCTACTATCTTTGGTTTTTAGGGCCTCTAATTCCCTGGTCAAAGTTTCTACTTGGGCTTTAAGGTTATCTTCTTTCCTAAGATGGTAGATTCCAGTTGGTTGTGACCTANTTAGTGCTATCAGTGATACTTGATCTAGTCCATGTTTGGGCCTTATCAACTAACTCAGTAAAGTAATCTATACTTTCATTTGGGTCTTTGTGTAGGAATTCTCTATTGCATATCATTTATGTAATTTGGCGCTCCTTAGGTGTAAGTCTTTATAAAATTAGCTAACTATATGCTAATTTTCGTATCCATGGTGTGGACACAGGTTTAACAGCTCTTTAAATCTCTCTCAGGATTGGTATAATGTTTCACTATCTTTTTGGGAGAAGGTTGAGATCTGTCTCTTAAGGTTATTAGTCTTATGGTGCAGAAAGTATTTGGTGAAGAATGTTTGGGTCATTTTCGCCCATGTACCTATGGATCTCGGCCTTAAAGAGTATAGCTAACTCTTTGCTCTGTCTTTTAGGTAGAAAGGAAAAAATGTCAGCCTAACAGACTTATGGCATTGGGCTGACTATGAAAGGCAGTCACTACCTCTTCGAGTTCCCTAATATGGACATATGGATTTTTATTTTCAAGCCCATGAAAAGTTGACAAAAGTTGGATCATATCAAATTTAAAATCTAAATGTGCTTTATTAGGGGGAAACATATGTATGATGGTGTGGCAATGCGGGTAGGATTGAGATAATACTTAAGTGACCTAACAGGGGTATCCTCATGTTGGCTCATTCTATTGAAGCAAGAAGATGAACTAGATGGTGAATTTACCTCTACTACAAAATGTGGTAATAATTCTAGTTCTAATAGCCTCACAAATTTATCTCGTTCGTCCTTAGGTTTATGCCTTAGCACTCACTGATTTTTTTTTTTAATTTGATTTTTTTTCAATCATTGATTTATACATAAGTTTCCAGGATTGGTTGGAGGGCCCAGTCTGTCCTTCCCTTTATCCAACCTCCTTGACAAAACTTTCCAAATAGCTCCAGGAACTACTTAGGTTGTATTTGTCAATGAAAGAAAAACTTTCAAAATTTTCTTCAATAATTAACTAAATGAACAATAAGATAAAATAACATGATACAAAGTAAAATAAAAAATAAAAACCAATTATATTAGATAATTTTATCTCCCCGGTAACAGCGCCAAGTTTTGATCATGCTCAAAATTGACCTTCAGCTAAACGACTATTGTAGCATAGCTTAGGTATCAAATCCACAGGGAGAAAAATACTAACGTAAAAGGTTATCATAATGCAAGAATAAATGATTCGAAATGATAAATTGAAATGACAGAAAATAAAGATAACGGCAAGGCTTTCGAGATTCATTTGATAGTTGCGTTTTAATGTTACCAACTTGATTCTTATTTTATTACTCAATTGTATGTTACCAACATATCAATACTAGTTATTCTAGCATGACAATATTGTAGTAAAAGATCAACTCATAAAATAGATATTTCCAACAACGATTATAATCTAACAAGTTGCACATAAAGAAAGCATGACTGAATTTATATGAAACTAAAGATCATAACCTCTAAATTATCACAATAATGATGATGAACAAAGAGTTTTCTCAAAAACAAAATTATAATTTTAAAACACTTTCATAAGAATCAAATAAGGAAAACATAAAAACTACACAATAAAGCTTCTCTCTAGCCCTGCTCTAACTCTAACCTAGCTTAAAAAATCATTCTCATCAATTCTAGAGAGAGAAATGTAAGAGAACTCTCACATTTTGGGATGCTTAAGAATGAACCTAAAAGTCTCCTTTTATAGGTAAATGGGAAAGGGCATTAAAGGAATTTTATATAATAATTAATTTATTACCACCCACCACTCTATCACATTTCAATTACCTTTTGATCCATTTATACTTTTAATTTGTCAATGTGTCCACAATGAAAGTTGTAGATAATTCTCTTATCTTTCCATAGCCTCTTTAATCGTTCCATTTGGATATGTAGTTATGGAGAAATGGCCAAAATACAGGAGCTATGTCAATTATTGCACACCAACCACTCTATCAACTTACAAGGCATTTTAGAACTCTTTAACCACCGAATATGATAAAATAAAAAAATAACAAGTTATAGATAATAGAACAAGCTTCCCACAGCCATAAGAATCAAGTCATTTAGAGTTACATTCATTAATATATAGTCTGAGATGTCTAGATATGTTAGGCTATAATTCATCTTCGGCCACCTTCCACTCAATTAAATTACAACAACATTTTGATTAACTTGTACTCATAACTTAAGAAAGTTTCCAACAGCAAAGTTGTAGATAATTATCTTAGCTTTCCAAATCATCTTAAATCATGTCATTTGGAGTTCTGGTAAGGTAGAAATAATCCAAAAAGTCCACATAGGTCAGGTTGAAAATCTCAAATTCTGGGTTCTGTTGTAACCCAATTTCGACCCATTAGACATTGGATTTGGGTTTACATTATTCTTTAAGTTTGTGGAGAAATCCGTTAACTTTCAAATGTATATAATTCGAACAAAATGAGCTTTTGTATTGAAAGTTATACTCATTTTACTTGGCCTGCATTAAAGTAACTAAAAATAAAAATTTACAAACAATAATTCTTTTAAGCTCAATGCAATGAAAATGTTCAAATTAATAGCACTTAAAGTGTAAAAATAATGATTTAATTCTTAAAAACATATACTTTTAATTGTTAATCATCAAATAAACTCTTTAGCATTCTTATTATGGGTAAGAACCTAAACAACCCTAGATTTGGGCTTACATGGTCATCCCAACTTTCAGATTAGTAAGTGTTGATGATATGACTTGATCAATATTCCCACATCTACTTTATTATAGTTGTTGATGGTATGGTATGGTAGCATATTGTAAAGGTATTTTAGAAATTAGGATACATTACATATACTTATTTATGTAACCCTAATTTTACATAGCAGATTACTTTGCCGTCACAGTGGAGGTAGACTCATAGCCAAACAACTTTAATTCGTGTGTGTTCTTCTCCTTTCATTTCAATTAATTGCACAACAACTGGTATCAGAGTAAGGTTCATCACATCAGTCAGGTAGTTTTTGCAATGGTTAGGGGTTCATCTTCTACAAAATTTGATGTTAGGGTTCTTAATAGAACTAGAATTTTTGGTTTATGGCACAGGAGGGTGAAGGATCTACTGGTGGAACAGGGAATTGTGAAGGTGTTAGGAAGGATGTCAAAAAACATGTCTAAAGTAGATTGAAGCGAATTAGAGGTGAAGGCAGTATCCACAATTCGGCTTTGTTTGGTGAATGAGGTGATAGTTCATGTCATAAATGAGGAATCACTCGCTACAGTTTGGTTGAAACTGAAGAGCTATTACATGTCAAAGTCGTTCTCAAACAAGCTGTATCTAAAGCAAAAGTTATACGTACTTAAGATGACAGAGGGTTTGGATCTGTGACAGCACATAAACACATTTAAATAGGCTATCAGTGATTTGAAACATGTAGCTGTAAAGTTTGAGGAAGAGGATTAGGCGTTAATACTATTGCACTCTTTACCGGATTCATACAAAAATCTAACAACAACTTTGACTTGGGGAAAGGAGTCATTGGAGTTGAAAGAGATCACTAAAGCCTTGATGTCCTTTAGCTTAAAGAAGAAGTCAAATGAAGTCAATTCTAATGGAGAAGGCCTTATGGTCAAGGGTGGTCAAGATTGTGGTAAAGATAAGTGGAAGAATGGTGGGTAGAGCAAGGATTCTCAGTCAAAATAGAAAAATAAGAAAAAATTGCTATGCTTCAAGTGCTGCAAGAAAGGTCACTTAAAGAAAGATTGTCTTGAGTGGGAGAAGACGGGAGGTGATGGCAGAAAAACTGGGCAAAAATCATGAATGTGATGGAAGATGACTAAGATTTTGGAGATGATGACTTACTGACTGTTTCATCAGGTTTAGATCACTTGGCAGATTCGTGGATACTTGACTCGGCATGTTCGTATCACATGACACTCACAAAGATTGGTTTGACACATACAGGTTGAGTAAGACTGGTTTTGTCCTTATGGATAATGATGTTTCCTGTAGAGTGGTTGGATTAGGAACTGTTAAAGTTAAAATGTTTGATATGGTTGTTAGAACATTGACTGATGTTAGGCATATACCGAAGTTAAGGAAGAATCTAATTTCATTAGACACTTTAGATGCTCATAACTGTAGCTATATATCTGAAGGTGGATTGATGAAAGTAATGAAGGGATATGTAGTGATGATGAAAGGGTAGAAGTTATCTAGGAATATCTATAGGCTATTAGGCACTACCATTGTAGGTAGAGTAGCTAGTGTAGAGTCAAATTCAGATAGTACTGTTTTGTAGTATATGAGGCTAGGTCATATGGGTGAACATGGTGATTAGCACTTAAAAGTGTATGTTTATTAAGAATTTAAATCATTGTTTTTACACTTTAAGTGCTATTAATGTG
>JANKKB010000180.1:0-12815 GCA_026225775.1 Bursera palmeri
TTAAGTTTTAAGGTTAAATGGTTTCTTAACATAGTATCAAACCTAAAAGGCTTCAAAATTTGAAATCCACCAATTCTCAATCAATTTTGACAATTTAATCACTCAATCAAATCAAAGTTTTCTTTTACTAACCCTCAAAATCACCGTTTCATCTTAAAGAAAATTATGTGGAAATATATCCAATATCAAGATTGATAATAAGTGAAAAATAAATCATATCACACAAAGAGACAATATTTAACGTGGTTCAGCGTCAATTGCCTACATCCACGGATGAAGAGATAAATCCACTAGAACATAAATATACAAGAGTACAAGAGATCACACACCAAACCTGGTATTGGGTAGCCTTGAAACTATTTCCCGTTTTCACCTGCTCAATCCCGGAGAGCCCTGAAACTATTCCCTGTTTCACCTGCTCCATCCTGGTGTCGTTTACATCTCTTTCTTCATTCTTCCCACATCCCTATAAGGATGTTAACCTTTTATGTGTAGTCCTCTCTCATACTAGAATCGATTCTCAACCCCTATATTTATAGGTCAATATAGAGATTATTTATTCCTAATAGGAGTAAGACTCCTATTTATTGTAACACTCTATTTTCCTATTTCTTCCTACTTTTCTTATGTCTTGTAAAAGTAAACTCGAATTAGGAAATAAGCCACAATCCCAATAATCTCCACCTTGGCGAGTATATAAAATTTCACCTTCTCCATCCTAGTGTTGTTTACATCTCTTTCTTCACTCTTCTCACATCCCTTTCTTCACTCTTCCCACATCCCTTTCTTCATTCTTCCCAAATCCCTATAAGGATGTTAACCCTTTATGTCTAATCCCCTCTCATATTAGAATTGATTCTCAACCTCTATATTTATAAGTCAATATAGAGATTATTTATTCCTAATAGGAGTAGGATTCCTATTTATTGTAACACTCTATTTTCCTATTCCTTCTTACTTTTCTTATGTCTTGTAGAAGTTAACTTCAATTAGGAAATAAACCACAATCCCAACATCATCCACCCCATTAAAATACAAAATTTACTTTTAAACAAAAGCAAACAAATTTTTTTACAATACAAAATGTCTCCTCGAACTCCAACCTCATTTGTCGTGTAACTTTGGTTTGTGGTTTCTCAACATTCAATCCCCCACAGTTCTTTAAAGTCCGTAAACTCTATTTTCTCTTCATTCCATCCTCTATCGAGAAAAAAATGTTAAGCGAACGACAAATTCTCTATATTAGAGATATTCTATTCTTATTTTATTATATTTTTGTTTATTTAGGATCTAATAAAGAAATTATTGAAATTATATTTTTATATTCATTTAGACTTGTTTGTACAAGGAAAGTATCTTTTTTTCTCTGCATAACAATATCTTACCTCCACGAAAATCAAATTAAGCATAATATCGCATCTAATTTGGACCCCCCTAAAGCATATCCTTGGAAATGATTTTAGGTCAGCGCCCTTGCCCGTACGATCAATGGACAGCCTTTGTCCTACCACACACGTTAATACATTGTGTAATACTTTTTTTAAGAATACGTAATTTTGTCAACTCAAATGGTAAGAAAATGATCGTAGAAATATCATATTGAGCTGTTGGTGGCAATTGTTGAAAAGTCAGACATCTCAGCTTCGTTGTTTTCACGCTCTATATATATTCGCCACCGTCTATAAAATTTCACAATTCACTCAATTTATACTCATTACTAAGCAACAAAAAATGAGTTTGTATAAGAGCTTATGCTTATGGGTGGTAGCATTGTGCACTTTGGCCTCTACGCTAGGGGCCTTGGCTCAACAGTGTGGAAGCCAAGCTGGAGGAGCCTTATGCCCTGGAGGGCTATGTTGTAGCAAGTTTGGCTACTGTGGCACCACTTCTGATTATTGCTCTACTGGCTGCCAAAGCCAGTGCGGTTCAGGTGGCGGTGGTGGTAGTGGTGGTGGTGGTGATATTAGTTCGCTTATTAGCCGGAACCTATTTGAGCAACTATTAAAGCATCGTAACGATGCTGCCTGCCCAGCGAGAGGCTTCTACACTTACGACGCTTTCATTGCCGCTGCCAAGTCCTTCGGTGCATTCGGAACGACTGGTGACACTGCTACTCGTAAAAGAGAAATTGCTGCCTTTTTGGCTCAAACCTCGCACGAAACTACAGGTTCAATACTACTCATTGTCTATTGTTTTGCTTTTCCAAATTCAATCTCTCTAGCTCTCCCCATGTCTCCCTTAATTCATGTCTAGATACAGATTCATGCATCATTTTAGGGGTTACTATGCTTGTATTGTATAGGTGGCTGGGCTACTGCACCAG
Source organism: Bursera palmeri (assembly GCA_026225775.1). Lineage (NCBI taxonomy): Eukaryota > Viridiplantae > Streptophyta > Magnoliopsida > Sapindales > Burseraceae > Bursera > Bursera palmeri. The sequence continues at coordinate 2,324 of JANKKB010000180.1, forward strand.
ATGGTCCATATGCATGGGGATACTGCTTCAAGCAGGAACAAGGCAACCCTGGAGATTATTGCGTTCAAAGTCGAGAATGGCCATGTGTACCTGGTAAAAAATATTTTGGCCGAGGTCCCATACAACTTTCATTGTAAGTAGTAATATCTGTTTGATATCACCATCATAAAATTACTTAAAGGAAAGCGATAACATGTGTCATAAGAGTATATAACACATTAATTTTAACATATCTTTGAAATGATTAAAAACGTATGTGAAAAATTAAATCTTCAAAAGATATTACTCAATTTTCAAGATGTTAATATCGACAAACCCTAAAGTTATCCATTAATTAATAAAGTATATATTGACCTTGAACTACTTGACATGGACAGCAACTTCAACTACGGTGCAGCAGGAAAAGCCATTAACGTTAACCTTCTAAGCAACCCTGATGCTGTGGCAAACGATGCTACTATTTCATTCAAGACTGCTCTCTGGTTCTGGATGACTCCACAATCACCAAAACCTTCATGCCACGATGTCGTCATCGGCAATTGGAGGCCTTCTGCCGCTGATAATCAAGCAGGTAGGGTCCCCGGTTATGGCGTCCTCACCAATATCATCAATGGTGGTATAGAATGCGGCAAAGGATCGAACGCGCAAATGGCGGATCGGATTGGATTCTACAAGAGATACTGTGACATTTTGGGAGTTGGCTATGGCAACAACTTGGACTGCAGTAACCAAAGACCTTTTAATGCTTAATTATCATCAACAATGTTATGTTGTTAGCTTCTGAATAAAATCAGTCAAATAAAACTCTTTCCCTTGTGGAATAATTTTAAAATATCTTCTTAATATGTATATATAGGAAGATCTTTGGCACAAATTTTTAACGAAAAATCTTTATACAAATTTCTGGTCCTTACGTTGAAATCTCGGGTCAATACTGATAAAGTAAATATCGATTAATCCAATCTAAGAAATACTAATTCAATTACATAGGAACAGAAAACCATAATTCGTTCTATGATTTCATTTTGTTCAATAGACCCAAGTTTCATTCATTTACGTCAAATTTCTCGATAAATCACAATAAAAAGGCGAAGAAGAAATTTTACCCGTTCACGGCAAAAGCACCGGCGACTAAGAAGGTGAAGTAGACGCAGTTGCAGCCCATAAGAACCCTGTCAAGGCCTTCGAAGGGGCCTCCTTAATTGTGTACTCCATGGCAATGGGAAAACACTTCCACTCACCCCTGCGGTTAAGGCTTTATCACAGCACCCCGGAGAGATTTTATTAATTATACAAAACCCACTAATACTTTATTTATAATTAAAATATCAAGCTCCTCTGAGGTTTACTAAAATACTGTTTGCTCCCTACTATTAAAAGAAAAGAAATTGGATTAATTAAAAATAATAAAATATTAAAATTATCCTTATTATATAGAGTAAACTTTTTAATGGAACATGCTCTTATATTTGTTTAGAAATTATCATTAAAAATTAAGAATCCAACTTTTTTTAAAATATTATTATATATTTATATAAGAATAAATAATTTTTTATGTCTCTATTAAAAAATATATNATATACTAAAAAATATAAAATATAAAAGTATTAATATTTTAAAATATTGAATAGATAAAATCCATATATATTTTAATATTATATATTAAAATCTTAAGAAATAAGTGACTTTTTTTTAAAATATTAAGATATGTCCTTGTAAGAAATACTTAAGAAAAATAATAATATTTATGGGAAAAGAGAAAACAAATATGATTGTTTTTCTTCACTAAAGTGATTATGATAGCCATCATCATCAAGACTACCTGTAGAAATCAGATTAAGACCGATATCAAGAACATGTCTCACATTCCTTAAAACTAATTGACAACCAATATACTCAATAATCAAGTAAACATCTCCAATACCAACAGTTTTACACACTACATCATTTCCCATCTTCACATAACCAAACTGATCAATCGTGTGTAATGAGAAGTGGGAGATGAGAAGCCATTATCAGACAATCGGAAGGTGGAGAGAAGTGGGAGGTGGGGATATAATTATCATTCACTTGGGTTTAGTTAGGTAATCAAAGAAAACTAGAAAATTAGTTATTTTTTAAAGACCTTCTTCAAATTGGGTTATTTTGATTGATTTTCCATTTTAACCTAGGTGGAAAGAAAAGCATCAGGTATTACCACTTTTCTCAATTCCTATTTCATAATGATGTTTTGTCTTGTGTTTATGGAGGTCAGAACAATCGAATTCCTGTTATTTGTATTTCGTTATGCATGGGACATGAGAAGCCTTGTGAAATATAAGTGAGAAGCCTTTTACCATTTTAAATCTTGCTGACTATTGGGAATCATTTTCTTCACTTCAGTCACTACTTGTAGTCTAGAAAATAGCGGAAGCCCTTTAAGTTAGCCCTTTTTAATTGCTTAAATTTTTGTCTTCTCTCTTCACTCGTGCACTATCTTTTGTGATCTGAAATTTTTTTTACAAGATTTTGAAGATCCTTTGGGTTTTGATTTTCCATGCAATTTTAATCTGGTCTTTGTGACTCTACGTTAATGAGATTATATTGTCTCTAATGAATTATTAAAAAATAGTCAGATTTGAAAAGGGTTAAAAAAAAATAACATATCTTAATAATCTTAAGATTTATCTAATCAACCCGTTAACCTGTTAATAACCTGCTAATGATCCGTTAAAACTGTTAACCATCTATTAATTACTTGTTAACCTGTTAAAGTGAAGTTGATTAATAGATAAAAAGATTATTTAGATAGGTTATTTTTTCTTAGTTCCCTCTAATTTGGTTCCTTTTCAATAATCACCTTGCCTGTATGTTGAACCCACTTTACAAAGCAGCAGTTTTAAGGAGTTATCTTACTCTTTAAACTGAGGTAGACAGTATCACTAGTGGGTTCAGATGATGCCATATGCTGCTTCAAGTTTTTGACATGGAAAAAGCAATGAAGAATTTTGTACTTTGGTTTTCTCTTTGCAGGTTCGATTGCCAGTCTCAAGAGATGGACTTAAGTTACACATGCCCCCTCCTCATTCAATAGTCATTCAGGTTAGCTAATCACCCAAGCTGTTGACATCTAAGCCCTTGTAGTTATGAATAATAACCATACTTTTTCTGTTCTTGTAATTATCAGGTTAGTAGCACATATGAATTCAATCATTTTGGGTATGGGAATACAAGAATCAGAAAATGGTAGTTCGCATGTGCCGAAAATCACAGGTGACGATCTTGAAGCCCCGAGAGCGTGGTTGTGCGCCACCAGAACCAGGGATAAATGATTGCATTCCCCGCCAATCACAGGAAGAATATAAGCATAAAAGGTTACGGAAAGATTCGATTGTTATATAAGGACTATTTTATAACTAAACGTATAATTCTTGAGTGAATGTTTGTAGTTTACAGATTTTGAGAAGTTGGGTGCAGAATTTGCCTACCCTCTATTAAACTGGAAAATGGGGTAAAGGGCAAACTACATGATTGAGAGATCCATTAATTTCGAAGGCAAACTTTGCAGTCGATAAAGTAAGGGTAGATTTGGTATTTTGACAGTGAACTTGGTCAATGAATTAAAAAATAGGATTGGTTAGATAATAGAAACAAATTAAGATTTTTTATTTTTTTTAAATTAAAAAATCCTAACTTGGTTATTTGTTACATTTTCCCAATATTACACGGCCTGTTTTTGAAATGATGTTTTCGAAGAGTTTCAGCACAACGTAGGCTTCTTAATAGTTTCATACTATGGGGAGGGGTTTTATCATTTTTCGAAAACTTTGGGGGATAAATCTTATTCTAAATAAGGGGGTTTTTGGCTGGTTAAAAACTTTATGGCTCTCATAGAAACGCAGTAAATGCAATTACTTTTGTGTTAACTTCGCTTGAATTAATGACTTGATTGTGGCTGAATTGCAAAAATTACCAAATTTAGGATTGAAAAATAGTATGTTTCTCATTTTTTATAATTTTTAACCAATTTTATATGTTTTGACCAAACTGTCACTGTATCTTGTTTGAATTTTATTTTCTTTCCTTCTTTTACTCTCTTATTTTTTAAAGGTTGCTTAAATCATGAATAAGTATAAGAAAAATAACTTGAAAACAATTTAAAATCATGTAAGATGAACTATTTTGATAGGAAAAGTGAAAAAAAAAAAAAACGTTTGTAATGAGTTTGCTTTAAAATCAAGTTTAAAAACTCATTCTGTAGTATCGGATTTGTCTGATCCATTGAGACCAACGAACTAACCAATTGACTCAAAATGAATAAACTACCTTGGCCCGTTGACTTGTCATGGACGAAAATTGGCCTATTCGTTAGCCTGTCATGAGTAAAAATTGGTTTGTCCTTTGTCCATAGGCCAATTAGTCAGCCTATCAAAATGAGTTTCAAAATGTGTTTAGATAGAGTAAGGATATTTTGGTCTATCGAATGAACTTGGTTAGAAAATTTTAAGAAATTTGAGACATGGTATTTTTCAAAAGGACCTCTAAAATTTGATTATTTCTCCTAATTTCTCTTTAACTTTAAACAATTAGACTATTAGTATCATCTGAAATACTTTGATGATTGAATATTATATTTACTTTTTGATATTATGATTGTCAGTATTTTAGGATAATTTTTAATAACAATTTTTGTTTTTAGTGTATAATTTATTTGACAATTTTTTTTAATGTTAAAATAAACAACTAAACAAGTAGCAAACGAAAAGTTGAGACGATACTGAGATGATAATTTTTGTTTTTACTAATTTTTCTATATCTTTAGTGTTTAAAATTTTAAAAATGTATAAAATTACCTTATTTTTTAGTACAATTTTAAAAATAATTCAGGTTTTGAGAAATTTTCATTCTATAGTCCTCAAGTTGTAAAGTTGAGTTGAGTTGAATTGTCGAATAAAAGGTTATTACGTGAAATTTTTTAAAAATAAAATTATTTTTTAAAATATACTTAAAAATAGGAGTATTTTTTGAAATTTTTATGCAAATTTATAGAGTTAAATAGTTATTGAATGTCATATAAAAAGTAATAAAAAAATTATATATTGAAAATTTTTAACAATTTACTTTTCATGTTTTGTTAAAAAGAAAAAAATATTAATTATTTTATATGATTTATTTTCATAGGCCTAGCCCGATCTAGCCCATCCGCCACCGTTTCATCGTGGGCATGATTGGGCCTTTAAAAAAAATCAACGCGGCTGCAACTGCAGCTTTTGTTTCATGATTGAGAGTCGTAACACTACCCTCTAACACTACTAAAGGTATAGTGTAAGCACCATTGAAAGCGTATGTGGTCAATCTGCAAGGTGAAATGTTTTAACTACAAGAAAACACCGGGAGAAATCATTTTTGTTCTTTTCTGTTCTCTTTGATTTTTAATTTTTAACTTTTGTGTCTGCCAACTGTTTGACAAATTCGTTTGAGAGCAACATGTTCATCTTCAGTTGAACTTTTAATTTTATCTTGTGGGTATAGACGAAGTTTTGTCATGGTGCTGTTAAAGGATTATTTGTTTGCAAGCCACGCCTTTGCTGGCCGGCTGCCTCTTACCCTTTTGACATCATCAAACTCCTAGTTCAGGTAACTTTGTTGTAGCTTCTTCACTTGTGAATTTCTTTGATCTCCATTTAAGTAACTTCTTGCTATCTTCGGTGGCAAGCAGGTTGGCTCAGGTCCCAATATTAACTAACTGCAACTCAAGCGTTCAATAGAGTTCGAACTCTGTCGGGATATTCAGGTAACTCCTTGAATTACTTTTATTTTAGTTTTCTTTCTGATTTTAACTGCATCGTGTAAGGTTACCATAATCCAGTGATTGTTAATGTGTCAGTAAGGAAGGAGCGCCCCACATTCCTTGCCATGGTTAGTTAAGTGCACACATAGTACAAGAAATAATGGGCAATTCCAGTCAATTCTATTTGTTAATTAGGCTCTGCTTCGGTCTCTTTAGTGGTTTTTAGAACCATAGGAACGAGTATATTAGATCTTCAAGGTGAAAGTAGAAGTTCGTGTATTGCCACTTAAACAAAATGTTTGTTTTGAGCTATAATTCTATTGCGTTGAAGAGGTTCATGCTGTAAGAGACTCGTTGCTTTGGCATTCAGCAATTTATGGAATGAAAAATCCGAAAAGGAAAAACTGTGGATAAAATAAGAGGCACTTAAAGACTCTGTAAGCAACAATGGCATTAATCATGGAGTTGGTGCATCTATGACCTCTTTGCTTTCCTAAGAATTTCTTTGTTTGAGCGTTTGTTCTTTTTAATTATTAATGTACTAGCTTTGAATTTGAAATACTATTTCTTCTATGACAAACAATGTAGGATTGTATAGTGGTTTTGGGTGGTTGACTTTTGGAAGATATTTTGGTATCGAAGCCCGCTTTGGATTATATGAGATTCTAACTGCTTTTTAGAAAGGTATTCTTTTATTCTTGCTCTTCTCTTTATATAGGCATAGTAATGACTGTATCCTTTTACTCCACTAAGCCAGATGATTTGTCAAAATCAAATATGTTGGCTCCGTTCTTTATTTTGATTGCAGCAAATCAATCTTTGAATTCATCCATCCAGTGGCTTTAAGGATGGCCATAGACCATATAAATTCAATAGGCTGGAGAGTTTGTGTGAAGGTGTAACATTGCTTGGGCACCTGAACCTTTAATCACTAGCATGAATAATGTGAGATGAAAATCTTAGAATTTTTATTGGTTTAATAATGGGGAGTGTATTTGTGTTGTTGCAATCAAGAGTTTCTAAGAATATATTAGATTTGAGATTCTTTGCTTTCATAATGAAGTTTCAATTGATTTGTCATAACTTGTTAGCAGGATGATTTGATTCTAATGAAACCTGAAGAACTGCAAATAAAGTTACTTTTATCAACCACTAAGTGTTATTTGTGCATTGAAATTACCGGATGTTGTTGTTTGTCAACAGCAACACAAGTGTGCACTCATACTTGGTGCATACTCTGGAGTTTCTTCCCGTAACTTGAGTTACTAATAAATTTAGGATTATAATAATTTTATTGGATGAACTTTTGCTTTGCATTGTTCTACAGCTTTCAACCCATTATGTGGTGGTTACAATTGCTTTTCTTGCAGATAGTTGAGAAGACAATTATGTGTATGTGTCTGAGGCCCTAATGGCAGGAGTGGCAGCTGGTGCTGTTGAATCCCTTATAACCTCCATTTGAACTAGTGAAAGTTAGGTCACAGGTGTCCTCTGCCTCTTGAGTTCAAAGCTCTACATCTGTTGCAGGAAATAAAGCTGTTTCACCTGTTATTAGAAGACTACATCATGGATATACTTCTGATTTGAGGACAATGAACCAGGCTGCTGGCCTTTCGTCTATACTGACCACAAAACATCCAAATTTGATCAGTGCCTTACAAGAATAACCCTGGATGATGACTGGGTCTGGGAGGCCACGGCCAGCCTATAATGTCAGGAGACTATCTGACATCATCTCTTTGGAAGGATGGGGTGCATTGTGGAGAGGTCTTCAATCTGGAGTTGTCGGAGATTCTGTTTTTTGTGGCATATTTTTTTTCTAGTTGGCAATTCCTGCACTGAGAATGCTTGACTGGAAAGCCGTCGGATGGATCCTCCAGCCAGGTTTTGAAATATATCTATAGTTAGCCATGCAAAGATTTAATTATAGAATGCTCCCTGTTACGTCCTCCGGTGCTTTACTATTTTATGGAATTCAATTAAATCATACATCCTTTTATTCTTTTTCAAGTTCACTATTGGAACAGTATTTGATCGGGAGTCTCTGGCAATATTATTTTTGTGGAATAGAACTCAGTTCTCATACATCTTCACGGGCTTTGGTATCTAAGAAATTTTAGGGCATTTCTTCTTTATTTTTCTTAAATAGTATCTTCTTTTTTTAGGGTGTTTCTTATTGACCATATTGGTTTTTGGGGTGGACTGCTGGTTAACCTTCGATATAGTCTTTCTTTCGAACATTAATAAATTCTGGTTCTTGGTTCTGCTCAGTAGGGATGTTCTGGGTAGTAAATCATAACATCATTGGGTAATGATGTTTGACCACTATAAAAATGCATTTGGTTTTGTAGATGAAAGTGAATTTCTATCTATTTTAATTTTTATATATATTTATCTATTAATCAATTTTTTAATTTAATTTTTTTATTTTTAATCTGTTGTGATATAAGCACATTATTTTAAAGATAATTGTGTGCGCTACTTCCTGAGATTAGGATTATTATAATGTCATCAAGACATAATTGACTTTTGTTACTTCACATTGCCAGTCTAGCCTTCCCTATATGTTAATTGTTAAAGCTTCACAGACCTTGGGCAGCTACTGAGATATGCTATTTTCTCCTGAAAGATTTTTCTTATGAGTTGTTGTATCTGATTAGCTGTAAACTGTAATACGACCTGCTGTTTTTTTTTTTTTTTTTTTTTTTTTANTTTTTTTTTTTTTTTTTTTTTTTTTTTTTTTTTTGACTGAGTTGCTTTAACTGTACCCATACGATATTAGATGAATTACATTGTTGAAATAATACCATGGCTAGCATTATCTGAACTGAATCAGTAATGATTTTAGTCAATATCTGATGCTTTAAATTAGATTAGTAGCCTTCAGTGCTTAACTTGTATAATTCCTTTTCCCTCAGTAAGTTTTTGGTTTCTATTCCTTCCCTTAGGTCTGATAAAGAAGTTGGTCCGCTGTCTCCTTTAGCAGATAGTCTTGCAGCTGGATTTTCTGGTACTGTGGCTGCTGCTGCGTCTCATGGTTTTGACACCGCTAAAAGTCAATTACAGTCTATTGTGCCGCCCCACACCCCCCCTCCCTTACTTTTAACTTCGTGTTTACTTCTGGAATGCTTTTGCCTAAATAACGTATCTTAATGGCAAAACATGTATATTTCATCATGATAGCATAAACAGTTAATGGACCCACTTTATGGTTATCACTAGTCCTATATAGTATGTTGTCCGATAAAAGTTTTGTGTTCATAACTTGTTTGAACAGGAATTAGTTTGGTTCCTTCATTTGTGAAATCACAAAGCATCTTAAGGTAAAGAGTTGTATTATCATACTGTGGTTGTTTATAAAGACAGTCCTGGATCAGGATTGCTTGTTTTGTCCCAGTGGTAAAACTTTGTGCTCTGATACCTCTATATTCGTTGGATTTTTGTTCATAAAAATACAGTTTAACTGACTGTTTCTAATTTTTTTTTTATTCGGATCTAAGTTCTGTCACTTGGAATTGCAAGTAATTGTGAAGCAGTAAGAAAGGAAAAGCTTTTGAAAAGTAGATACTGGTTTTGATCTTAAACAGGTTGACAAATGATTTTTCAGTCGTATGGGAGAACTAAAATTTTTTACTCGGGTGTTTCTTTTATTATATGCTGGGTATCAACTCTTTTTCCTTTCTTGTCTGGCTGCGGTTGGATTTTTGAGAAGCAACTTCATTCAATTGAAATGGTTTTTGGAAAAACAAGTCTGGACTCACGTCATGCCAGTGATAATTCTTACTTAAGAAGCTGTAGACTTTTCTTGACTTAAACATTTTTTACTTCCGCATTGCCTTGGTAACTTTTTGCATACTGGAGTTTTGTGGTTACCTGTTGTCTATTTCTTCTGTTACATTTAGAATTTTTGGGCACTAAAGTCATGAGTGGTGCTGATTGCTTTTGATCATTTTGCTTGTCTTTACATTGAATCTCATGATACTCGTCCATTACGGTATGTTAACCTGGAGAGTGGAGAGGTAAGTTTCTCAAATGTAGACAACCAGGGAAAAGGTTTGAGAGACTTACAGGGATTCACCCTGCAAACAGGAATATTTTGTTCCGAGACATTTGTTTGCGGATGGCTCGCTTTAGGCTTTCATCATTTATGATCGTTGGAAGCTATTTCTTTGCTGTTGATTATCTCATTTTCTTGTATAGAAATTGTCTAAGCATTTTTATTTTTTTTTCTTTTTTAAATCATAATCTAAATCATTCTACGAGAGCTTGATTCTCATCTGTTTATGTTTTAAAAATTTATCTTTTAAATAAGTATCAAAATCATATGCTTAAATATTAAATTTCGCTATTCAATTTTCAAATTTTTGTAAATATAAAATTCATGACCAAAACCCACCAAAATTTTATTCGAATCTTTAAATAAGTAATTTTTAATAATTACTATATCCAATAATTTAACATTTAAGAAATTTACACAAATATCCAAAAAAGAACAATGATTAGAACAAAAAACCATTTGATAGATCTTTTCAATTTTATATACGATGAATGATATATCATCAAGTGAATGATATGAAAACATAAATATAAGAAAATCAAAGTAATAAATAAATATTTACTGGTAATGCCATAAGAGAAATAGTCTGTATACAAATAAGTGTAGCATGACTAGCATCAGCAATGAGAACATATATGCATTGAAGCTCATAGAGAAATATTCAT
>JANKKB010000182.1:0-16387 GCA_026225775.1 Bursera palmeri
TCCCTGTGGATTCGATACCTAAAGCTACGCTACAACAACCGCTTAGCCGAAGGTTAATTTTGAGCGAGATCAGGTATTGCATGTTTTGCATCTTCTTACAAATGCTTAGAGACTTCTATTATATTGGTTTCCAAGTGTTTAATTAATTCCGTGTTTTTAACAATGAAAAATATGTATCACATTTTCTTGATGAGTAGAAGAATTCTATTGAAATAAATTATTAAAATGTAACAAAATCATCCTACACAGAGTCATTCAAACGTGGTATGATGTAAAATAATTCTAAGAGTAGTCGAGACTAACTATGACTAGATAAAAAATGCAATAATTTTGCACTAGCCAATATCCATTACAAGAATATAAACTTTTTACTTATATGTTCCCACAACATATAAAAAGGAGAATTTACTCTGACCTCCAAATTAGATTTGAACAAAACACTTAACCCCATATTTTTACTAAATTAATATTTATCCCCCAAAAAATTAACATTATTTTTTCAAAACTAACACTTACCCCCCAAATATTTGGAGGGTAAGTGTTAGTTTTAAGGGGTTTTTAGGGGTAAGTGTTAGTTTAATAAAAATGTGGGGCTAAGTGTTATTTTGAAATTTAATTGGGGGATTATTGTAATTTTTCCTATATAAAAACCAAGTAGAGTAGCGTGATGATCCCACGACATATTTGCGTTCCAGATATTGATTGAGTCTCAAACAAATTTAAGTTATTTTATTGGATTGCTTGAGGATCCATCTCAAATTATGTCATGTGACATTATTATATTACTTGTGGATCACATCACAATATTGTATCATTTATTTAATGGAAAATCTAATGCTTAATTTATAGATCAAATAGGATGAGATTTTAGATATATAATATTTTATGAAGATTAATAGTAGTAATTGCACTATTGGGAAATTCTCAAATCCTTTAATAAAATTTATCATATATTTGATAGATAATAATATATCTTCTTCTACTTAATCGTAATTACGATTGATTATCGTTGAAACCCTACAAATTATTAAAATGCAACAAAATTATCCAACAAAAAGTCAATGCAAACGGGTATGATGTGAAATAATTCTAAAATTACTTGAGACTAACTGTTGTACAATAAACGGAATCAAAGGAGAAAAGGAGAAGAAAACACACGAAGAATTATAGTAGTTCGGCTATGAGCCTACGTCCACTGTGACGGCAAAAGTATTCACTATTATAAAATTAGGGTTATATCAATAGGAATATATAACAAACCATAGTTTCTAAAATATCTAAAATACTCTTACCATACCCTCAACACTAACTATCATTAGATAAAAAAATGTAATAATTATGCACTAGCCAGTATCAAAATAATTTGCAATTGTTTGAAATTATGTTTACATAATTTTAATTTATATAAAAAAATTTTGTATGATGAATTTACATGTTTAAGTAATTTATCTCATATCTTTAATCCAAAGATGTAACGCCTCGGAATCCCTTGTACAGGAATCTTGATGGTCACTATGCAAATAAGTAAAGTAAAAGTACTGAAAAACGTTTAATATAAAACATTTATGCTGGTAAACTGGCTATAATTTTTTTTTTTAAACAGACACATAGACACTGACTCATACTCACCATGACTACCCAAACATGTCCAATACCATCTGGGATCCTTTATGTGAGCTCCGGATCACGCTGCTAGACTCCTGACCTCGGGTATCTGTGGAGGAATGGTGAGCAACACAGCCCAGTAGAAATTTCTAACACTATACGGTTCTATAAAATTTTAACCAAATGCATGCATTACACAATCTTTTTCTCATTACATCCATAACTGTCGCCTCACCCGCAACGCATTCACGCACCTCAATCATTAACCCATGTCTCTCCATAGATCATACCTCTCTCTAGACAACAGGCACTCAAACTCACAACTACTAATATCAATCTCACACAATACTAACCAGGTGTTTTCCTTAAATTCTGTATCAGACGGGGCGAAATAAAGCCTAACACCATCCTATCATTACTATTACTAGTGTTTTCCTTAAATCCTATATGAGGTAGGGCGAAATAAGGCCTGACACTATAAGTGCCTTCCTTAAATCTTGCATCAGGTAGAGTGAAATAAGGTCTGACACTATAAGTGCCTTCCTTAAATCTTACATCGGACAGGGCGAAATAAGGCCTAACACTAGTACATCATCATAAGTGTTTTCCTTAAATCCTGTATCAAGCAGGGCGAAATAAGGCCTGACACTATGTGTGTCTTCCTTAAATCATGCATCAAGTAGGGCGAAATAAGGCCTGACACTATAAGTGTCTTCCTTAAATCCTATGTCAAACAGGGCGAAATAAGGCCTAGCACTTTGTGAATCAGGTATCCTACTGTCTGAACTCACACTAAGAATACCTAGTAAACTCACATCAACTCCTCATAACAACATACACAGGCATACTAAGGCCTAACATCTCAAACTATAACATATCATCATAAACAATCCCTATAGATCTATCCCGTATCACAGCGGGCATATGGATAAATCAGTACACTCGTATCTCCATTTCTATTCTATTCAACTATCACGCTACTATATATATCCATAATCCATACCAAAATTACCTCGGTTAGTCTACTGTACTCATATCATTCGGTCCTGTGACTATTCACTCATTACTACTAACCTGTACGGTCTCATTTACATACGGCTCAATCATAATTCATCCATCTCTACACGTTCGTACCCTCACGTATCTCTCACAATCATCAATTCTAACGAGCGTATCCATATACGCTCGACCTATATCATAACCAATCCCCGTCATACACGGTTATACTCACGTATAACATGTATCTCACTCATCACATCATACACTTGCACCCACTTGCGATCTGTGTCTCGTACGTCTCATTACTCATGAATACACACGTATCACCTGTGTGATGTCCAATCCGTATCATACTGCTCCTCACGTAACATCCATACTCTAATTATATCCTCACATACCACTTCACGTGGTATACATAACCCATATTCCACTCCGGGTCATGCTCATAGCCTAATCACAAATATTTATCGGATCCCTCAACTAATCGCGTATTTCGTAAAACTGCCTACGCATTCGTAACGTCCTAATCTATCTAAACATCTAATGTACCTATTCGTCCGTCACACACAGTCTCTATTCTCTAAGTCACAACAGTAAAGTAAGTCCACATGTATGGTAAAACATCATAAAACAGTACAGTTCGGAACCCCTACCTCGATATCTGAACCGTGACTCCCGGACCTCCTCATCTCTCTTCTCCTCATCCGTATCTTAAATCCATGTGTTCTGATGGTTCCCGATGAGTCCTCGGAGTCGCGGGGTCCAACCATACAAAACCGAGAACTAGGGGTTAAACTGATTTTTTACATCCCGTGGGTGTTATCGTAAATCTATAAATCACATATAAACAACCAGGTGGGGGTGAGATTGCTAACCTGACAATCTATAGGGGTCTTTCGGTAAAACACATGATAGGGGTGTAGGTGCCAAGGGAAGAAGCTGTAGGGGCTGCCGGATTCAAACTATAAGGATATAGTGATATCATGCTTGAGGGGCTATAGTGAAATATTACAATCAAGGGTGTGATTGTAATATACTAAAAACTATTAGACTATATAGTTAATATACCCTCAGGGGTGTAACTACAGAATCTAAAAGCTTTGAGACTAAATGAAAATAAACAAAGATGAGAGAGAGAGAAGAGAAAGAAACTCTTATTGAGTTTGGGATGATGATTACAATGGGAGGAGGCTGCTATTTTTAGGCAGCCTCCTTCACTATTCACTCAGTGAAGTTACATAATTGCCCCTACTATTTACATTATTGCTTGTACAATCGTCTTCAATATTTGCATCATCATTTGCACAATACTTATAATAATTAATGAGTGGGATCTATTATAATTAATTGATCCCATTACAATTAATAATTAATAATTTTATAATATATTTGACATTATTGTTTTTGGCAACGCATCATGGCCACCATAACACCTTGATAAATTAATATTTAAGAGAGGTTGATATATGAAGCTGACAAAGCGACGTGTATTACAATTATTGATCAAATATTTCTCTCTCAATAACGAATTGATAATTAATAGCTGAAGTTCTAAAGATTAAAGCAACCTCAAAACAGCCTGGTAGTTATGCCGATCATGCTATCAGATACCCTCTTTTTCTGCTTCTCTCAAATTGGAAATTTCTGTGGCTAATTCATCTAGAGCCTTGTAAGAACTCCCACCTTCTTTTATAGCATTTAAAGCTTTCTCACGTAGTTTCAAAAACGAAATGCTTTCCGGCCTATTCTGTCTGACTGACTCGTTTAAGATCTGAGCAAGATTTTTCGAGTTAGGAACTGCGCTCAAACCCTCACAAACCCGAATAGCTACACAGAGTTCATCCACAAGCAGTTTTGTGTTAAAGAAGTGATCGACTTGCATAGGCCATGCAAGCAATTGAACCTCACCTAAGAGCCCCTCAAGGACTGAACCCCAGCCACAGTGAGTCAAGTAGGAACCGACCGCCCTGTGCTTGAGTATCATTGCTTGCGGAACCCACCCTCTAATCACAAGTCCTCTCCCAGCAACTCGATCTTCGAAACCAACAGGCACAACACTCTGATCATTGTCAGCTTGCACTCCTTTCACAGGATCTTTGACAGCCCAGATAAATTTCACTCCACTCGTCTCCAATGCGTCCCCTAATGCTTCCATTTGCAGCTTATTCATCGTGATCTGACTCCCAAATCCCACATAGACAACCGATTTGTCGACCTCGCACGAATCAAGCCATGCCAACAACTCATCTTTTGGAACTGAAGCTTGTCCACCTCTCTCTGTGCCAGCATTCATTGGGAGCAAAGGTCCTATACCCCAAACACGTTCATGTTTCAAGAACTGATATTTAAGAAAGTCAAATTTCTCGCGCTCTAGCTCAATGAATGAGTTGATAACCACTCCCCAGCTTTCCTGATTTTTGAGATGTGTTTCTCTCAAAAATTCTTCCTTCTTATACGGGTCCCTACTCCAAAAGATAGACAAAGTATTTGCATTAAGCGGACTAAATGCGATAAGTTTGATGCCCAGGGTAGGAACCAGTCGAGAAGTCCAAGAAGTGAGTAGAATATCACTGATGATGGCTAGAGGTGGAGAAGGGTGTGTTTGAAACCAGTGAATTATAGAACCAGAGAATTCACTCAGCGTAGTGGCCATGCTGGGTACGAACTCTATTGTGAGATCTTGAAGGTTTTCAACGCCAGGAGGGATAGATGGGTGAGAAGGGAAACGAAGAACTAAAGTTTGGATATTGTGGTGTAAAGCAAGAAGTGGCTTCACATAATGAAGGTTCCTGGGTGTGACCAATACGGTGATGGTAAGGCCTCGGATGGCTAGCTGGTGAGTCAGGTCCATGTGGGGCAGAATGTGCCCGGAGGCTGGAAACGGGATCATCAGTATATGTGCATTACTCTTGTTGCTGGAACTCGACATCTATCCCTTTCTGAAATGCTTCAATTATTGCTTGCGATTGTGCACAAAACAATTAGGACTTGTATAGCTCGATCAAATTAATAATTAAAGCAAGTTTGCGAACAAAACATGATTGTACTGTACGTGCCACCTACCAAATTAAAGATAGAGCGAGTGAGAATGCTAGTTGGCTAGATTTGATTTATTATTATAAAATTAATGTAAATTAATGATTTTATGGTCATGTTGTATGAAGTCGCTTTCCTAACAATTTCTTTTGAAACTTTTTTTTTTTTTAAGAAATATATTATAATTTTTCTAACAATTTAATCCTTATTCTTTATGTCTACTATTTGACCCCCTATAATTATTATTTTCATTTTACCTCCCTTCTTAATTTTTATGTTTCACCATTGGCCCATTCAACTAATAAATTCTGGCTTCGTCTCTGCAACCTCGATTTTTACTAAATAAAAATATCCTATGACAATAAAAAAATATTAATTTGGAAACAAAAGCATTGTACTAATAGCTAATAATAATATTAAAAAATAACTAATAGAAATTATCTATATAATAAGTCAAAAATGTACTAATAGCTAGAAAATATTAAAATAAAATAAAAAAAGGATAGCTTAATCTCGGTTCTCGCACTTTCTCTCAATTATTGCTATTGTTCTAGCAACAAGCCAATTTTTTCCCGGGCCCAAGACTATGATGGCTTTATCATAGGATTGTACAAGCAAAAGATTGAACCCCAGTACGATTTACAAGCAAGAGAATTCAACCAGCAAAAAGCTATCTCAAGCAACACTTACTCCTCATTTTTAATTATAATCCGCTAACATAAAATGTTGGGTCACATGAGAGAAGTCCCTCAGCCACAGGCTTTGCAATTATTTCATACATTATTAACGCTAAAAGTTTATTCTTACCGGGAAGTTATGGAGACATTTGTTCGTGTTAAGTTACTCATTTGTTGTTTTGAAAATCAATTTCCTAAATTCTCTCTAGTCTTGTACCATCTTAGGGAATGAGATTTATTCCGAAGGAATAAAATCATAGAAAGAAAACCTGAATTAACTAGAGTGGAAAATAGAAATCAGATAAAGAGGCCTACACAGAAACCGTAAAGGAGAGGAAAAGAAAAAGAAAAGTGACCCGAAAGCAGAAGCTCGATCCATCGTGTCCTCGAATTGCTGCGCGCAGGGCCATCTTAGTCATTATAACCCAAAACAAAAAATTTGTGTAGAATATAATATTATTACTATGACAATCTAACAAAAAATTATATCATTTAATTTTTGTTTTTGTCTATCATGATTATCACAAAGATGAGTTCTTCTAAAATTGATATATAACACTACCTTTTAATCTTTTATCAATTATAATCCAGTGAGAGATTAGTTGTATAATAATTTTTAATGTTAAATTTAATAACTTTATAGTCATTGAATTATATTAAATGAACAATAAAAAAATGAGTGATAAAAATTTAAGTTACAATGATCTCACTCTTTTTTTTTATCATCATTAATTTTTTTAATCTTAAGAATGTATTAACATTGAAATCTTTATCTTTCTTTTTTTTCGGTGTTGTAACAACAGAAATTCTAGCTCTAGATGAATTAGCCAGAGAAATATCTAACTGAACTGCTTTATATTAAATATTCAGTCCTAATTGAAGAACTGAACCGCATTACAAACACATTCTTTACTATTCTTATTAGAGTATTATCTGCATTACACTCTTAATCAAGTTGTAGAAAGTAACATCAGACAGCCTTTAGATATTGTTCTTAATTTCCTATATCAAACTGCTCAAGTTTGATATTTCTCTGGCTAATTCATCTAGAGCCTTGTAAGAACTCCCACCTTCTTTGGTAGCATTTAAAGCTTTCTCACATAGTTTCGAGAAAGATATTCTTTCAGGCTGATCCACACGGACTGATTCGGCTAAGATTTGAGAAAGATTTGTCGAGTTAGGAACTGTACTCAATCCTTCACAAACTTGAATAGCTGCACCCAACTCATCCACTAGCAGTTTTGTGTTAAAGAAATGATCAGCTTGCATTGGCCATGCAAGCAACAAAACCTCACCCAAGAGCGCCTCAAGTACCGAGCCCCAACCGCAGTGAGTCAAGTAAGAACCAACTGCCCTGTGCTTGAGTATCATTGCTTGCGGAGCCCAACCTCTAATCACAACCCCTCTCCCAGCCACACGATCTTCAAATCCACTTGGAACAACACTCTGATCGTTTTCATCTAGCCCTCCTTTCACTGGATCTTTGACAACCCAGATAAATTTCACTCCACTCTTCTCCAATGCATCGGCTAACGATTCCATTTGTCGTTTGTTCAATGTGATCTGACTTCCAAATCCCACATAGACAACTGATTTGTCAACCTGGCATGTATCAAGCCATGTCATTACTTCGTCCGATGGTATTGAAGTAGCCCCACCTCTTTCTACGCCAGCTTTGATAGGTAGCAAAGGCCCTACACCCCAAACACGGACGTTTTTCATGAAATATTTAACATTCTCAAATTTCTCGCTCTCTAGCTCGGTAAATGAGTTGATAACCATTCCCCAGCTCTCCTGGTTTCTGAGGTGTGTTTCTCCGAAAAATTCTCTCGTTTTCTCAGCATTATTTTCCCATAAAGAAGCTGTAGAGGTTGCGTTAACTGAACTGAATCCGATGAGTTCAACTCCAAGAGTTGAACACAATTGCTGTGTCCAAGAACTTAGAAGAACATCACCACTGATGGCTACAGGTGGAGAAGGGTGAGCTCGAAACCATTGAATTATAGAGTCACAAAGTTCACTTAAGGCATTAGCAATTTTGGGAATGTACTCTATAGTAACATCTTGAAGGTTCTCAACGCCAGGAGGGATGGAAGGGTGAGAAGGGAAAGGAAGAGCTAGGGTTTGTATGGTGGAGTGTAGAGATAGAAGAGGGTTGAGATAATGAAGGTTCTTGGGTGTGACCAATATGGTGATTGTAAGGCCTCGAATGGCTAACTGATGAGTCAGGTCTAGATGGGGCAGAATGTGCCCGGAGGCTGGGAAGGGGATCATCAATATATGTGCATTACTCTTCTTGTTGCTGGAACTCGACAACATTGTATTGGTTAATTGGGAAAATTATAATTGAATTTCTTCTGAAACAATTGAATGTAACAGCTTATATACTAGTTTAACAACACAATAAGTGCATGACTACAAATTTTAAGACTGACTTGCTAACATGTAAATACTACCGATGCTGACCTCAGAACAAACTAACTTATATTAACAGCTTCCCTCAAAGTGTGCTGGGATCATACAATCACAAATTGTTTGTGATAGGATTTATACCCAACCATTAATATTTCTTTATCTTTTCCAACAAAACATAAAAAATCATGACTCCACATAGTTAAAATGTAACTCAGCCCATTACCTGAAAAATTTTTCCTGAATGAAACTAATAGATATCAATGTATATACAACTCAGTTTCAAAAACATCCATAAAAATTTCTAATTTTCTGATATATGTTTAATTTAAAAAAAAAAATTGGTATATAAACTAGATAGTATGATACCTGTTTTCCTGAAAAAATATACTAAATGAAGTCGTGAGTTTTACATATGAAAAAGCCTAGAAGAAATACTGCAAAAGTACTTATTTATAATTAGAGTATATGCTAATTTTAAAATATAAAATAAAGTAAAATTTTTAAATATATCTTAAGCCATTTGATGTAAACTAAAGAATAGTATTATAGATAAAAAGTTTGTATCCCATGTTTCATATTGTAAATAATATGACTTGAAATATAAATAGCATCTGTGAATGTTGAATTTTTATAGCAATTGATTTAATTCATAGGACAAATAATATAACTTTCTAATTTTTGTTACCTCAACATTGATAAACTTGAGATATGAATAGGATAGTTTAGTATTCCCCAAAACTTATAAAGTTACTAATGCTATTAATATCAATTAAGAGAGGCCAGTTAAATTAGAGGGCCATCTTATTAACAATTAATATCCAAAAAATCTTTTATGTATAAATGTATTATTATTACTATGTATGATTCTGACGAAAATACAAAGTAGGATTACTTACTTTTAGAATGAAATCATAGCCTGGAGATTAATCACGTGCAAAAAAATCCCTCGATCACAATGGATGTACTCACTCTATCTAATCTGCTTATTTTATCTCTCTCTCTTTCTTTAAGAACTCTGTCTCATTTTGTTCTATGTTCTGCGTACTCTGGTTCCACTCTTAGAACGTGAATAGACGCAACTGCTATTAGCAGTTGTTTAATTCAAATAATCAACTGCTATAAGCAGTTGCTTCATATGAGCTTGGACTGGGTTATTTTAATAACCGAGAGAGAATTGACATGAAGTCATTACAGAGTCTTCATACTATATATATCGTGTGGCCTATGAACACAAACAAAATGTACAATAATATATAAACAAAAACTAATATTATTAATTGTAACTATATACAAGAGATCTTCAAATTGGTTCATTATATCCTAGATTTATTTTGTTACATCAGTTGTAGCATATTCAATCCCTTTATCCAAAAACAAACTATGCTTTATTAGTGATTTCCCGTGTTTTCACAATTGTATTAACCCCCTAGTACGGGTTATACAACTAGTCGACCAGTGAACACATGTGTTTGATGTCTTTTACCTTCAAATTAACTATTTTCTTAGACATATTTCGTAGACTAAATAATATCATAGTCATAGATAACATGTTCAAGTAACAATCATCAATTCAAAAATTCAAAACATAGTAGATAGTCACATAGGATACATGTAGAGACTAATCTTTTAATCTCTATGAAACTTACACAATGAGTAGACAGCGATCACTCACTCATTTTCATATTGCCACATAAAAAACATACATAGCATGAATTATGTGTTACAGTGATGTAACTTTTAAATAAAAAGTATTTGCTTTTGATCTCAATCACTATACAAATCTAAGTTCAGTTGCCAACAAAACGCCTATCCTGAATTTTTAATAGCTCGTTTACGTAATCGCCTTTTGATAGATGCAGCAATCATTTTTCTCAAAAAAACTCCCTCAAGAATGTAGATATGCACAATCCAATTTGAAGAATAAAATTAGAGTGGGGGTTATATTGTCATATATAACTCTTGCTTCTGAAATAGAATTATTATTTGAACGTCATTGTTTATGAAATATTAGGTGATCTGTTGCACTTAGCTTTTATCCAAATCTATGTGATGCACGACACAGGTCATGTACTAGTGAAAGGCCTTTGGTTTGGAAAGACATTAGTCAATAGATTTATGAAAAGTGAACATGTCCTTAATTGTTGCGATGAGTTTAATTATAAAAAAAAAAGGGCCATAAATACTATTCCTTATTTTAAAAGAGATTTAGCATGAGCTTTTTGGTATGGTATTTTATTTTGTATTTCTTTGTCGTTATTTTATTTTAATGAATGGAATAGTTGCTAACTTCCTTGTTCACTATTTTATTTTAAATTAAAAATTCTCTTAATCCACTTACCCATTTCAACCGTATAATATTTCATTTTGAAGTTTGCAACAAGAGCTTTAATTTGGACTATCATTCATCAAATTTAAAGTAACGCACACAGAGATATTATACTTCAAAGTTACGAGTTTAGGAACTATATACTACCATAAAATTAATTGTTCATGTATATGACATATTTCGTAATTGCTATCGAGTAAACAAGCAAGTAATAGACTGAAAATCATTCCAACAGGCTCTGATACCAATGACAGAAATACAAATTAGGATTACTAACCTTTGGAATGAAATCACAACCTAGAGATAATCACGTGCGGAGAAATCCTTATGATCACAATGGATATAGCTTGGAATCTTGACATTTATCCGCCTGCCACGTGTTTGACATCGAGACGCCCTAGGGATTACAGGTTAGCAATCTCAGCCCACTTGGTGAATTTTTGTATAGTTTATATGTTTACGGTAACGCCCCTGAGATGTAAAATATCATTTTAACCCCCGTATTCAATTTTGTATGGTTTTGGTCCCGTGACTCTGAGGACTCATCCGAAACCTCTGGGACATATGAATTCACGATACGGATGAGAGAGAGAGAAGGAGGTCTGGGAGTGATGGTTTGGATATTGAGGTAGGAGTTTCTAACTGTACATTTCTAGTCTGTTTTTAACGAGCAT
This sequence comes from Bursera palmeri, assembly GCA_026225775.1. Taxonomy (NCBI): domain Eukaryota; kingdom Viridiplantae; phylum Streptophyta; class Magnoliopsida; order Sapindales; family Burseraceae; genus Bursera; species Bursera palmeri. The sequence goes on from JANKKB010000182.1 coordinate 11,733, forward strand.
GAGATTTAAATTATTGTTGTGGCCTAGGGAATAGAAAGTATATGATTGACGAATGGGACATTAGATAAATTGATAGATTGGGACATTACGGATGTGTGTACGATTTTACGAAAATAAGTAGTTAATTGAAAAATCGGGCGGACACATATGATAGTGTTGTTGGAGTGTGAATACGAAGCGAATTAAGGATGATGGATATCACGTGTGACGATACGTGAGGATACGACTAGAGTACGAGAATACGTAAGTGGCAGTATGATATGGAATGTACGATACGCGAGTGATACGCGTGTGACCATAAGTCACGGAATGGATGAGACCAAGAGGTGAGACGACTAGATAGTCAAGACGTGAGTATACGTGATATGATAATGGGATACGTGAGCCATGTAAGGGCATGTACGTGAAGAGATGGATGAGACACGAGTGGATAATACATAAGTGAGGTCGTACGGGCTAGTAATAATGAGTGAATGGTTACAAGACCAGATGTTATGAGTATGGTAGAGGAACCAGGGTGAGCCCGGTATGGATTATGTGCAAGTAGTAATGTGATTGTTGGGTGGAATAGGAATGGAAATACGGGTGTACGATGATAGACATACACGTGAGGTTTAATGAGTGTACGGATTATACAAGTGGACCCCAGATTGGCCTAGTCAAGTGTACGGGAAATCCGAGGGAGAGGTATTATTAGATTGGGTTAGGGATTGTCGTGTCATGTGTGCAGGATCCCAATGTGATCGGGAAATCCAGGGCCCAAACTACGGATAGGGTCTCAGTGTTAGGCTTTGTGGTGGTCGGTCGCTCTAGAGCCCAAGAAAAACACTCATGTTGTGATACTAGTGTTAGGCCTTAGGTGGCCAACTGATTCGGGGCCTAAGGAAAACACTAGATTGAGAAATTGACAAATATGACCATGTGTTGTGAGGTGAGAATGTGTCACATGTGTCACGACGATTGCGGTTGTGTTGAGGAAATTTCAGGAAGTGATAGTGGTACATATGTGAGAGAGGAAATTATATGTTGTGTGTGTTTGTTGGATGCATGTATTGTGTTAACATGTTATAGAACTGTATAGTGTTAAAAATTCTTATTAGGTTGTGTTGCTCATCCCTTCCTCCACAAGTACCTAAGGTCAAGAGTCTAGCGGCATAATTCAGAGCTCATTTAGATGATCTAAAATGGTATTGGAAATGTTTGGGTGAATTTAGTGAGTCGTTTATGTATTTATTTTATCAAAAAAATTTTGTAACGCGTATTTTTAAGTGTAAACGTTTTATTTAAAATGCTTTTATTGGTTTTATTTACTTTTACTTTATTTATTTATATAATTACCCCAGAGTTCTTGTATAAGGGATTCCGAGTCATGATATGAGTACTCTAGTTCTACTCTTAGAACATGAATAGACGCAACTACTATTATACAGCCCATTATAGGTGCCTAACCCAAGTCTAACAGATTCATATGAAAATCTAACAAAAATTATGTCATTTAATTTTTTCTGCTATTCTAATTATCACCATGATCATTGGTTTTAAACATTGATCTATGAAACTATGTTATAACCTTTCATCAAATTACAATCCAATACTTATGAGAGAAAAATTGTATAGTAATAATTTTAACTCAATAACTTTATAATTATTAGATAGTAGTGAATGAATTATCACAAATTGGCGTTAACAATTTAGTAATGACCTAATCCTTATTTTTAGCTATCATTCTTTTATTATTTTATCTTACTTAAGGATAGAAATGAAGATCCAACCTCTATCCTTTGTACAACTTTCACCTTTTAATTGTTGTCCCACCACACTACTAATTCTAGCCATTTATCTTGGCTTACTTTATATATATAGAGTAAAACTATATAGTAAAACTATTATTAATTTCGATTAATCATTTAAGGGATCGTTGTTAGTTTGCTTGACGTGGGCCATCATCTGTCCTTTGGTTTTCAGTTGGCTGGTCCACATAATTTTTCATAGATATGCTTGGCACATCATAGGTTGTCCTCTAATGCAACTAAAGTCATATTACGTGTGTTCGTTTTTCTCTAACCTTATGACCACCATGATAATTGACTTTAATTATATATATAATGATAAAATCCGATGTTATAGATAAGTTTAAATAAAATTTGGAGTGGTTCTATTTAGTGTCCAATTTATAACTCTTCAGACTTTATCTCTAATTTTATTTTATTCCCTCTATTCTCTAGATGTCCTCTTTATATAATGTAAGGGTTTAAGATGTTTTCTAGTTAAATTTGGAGTCCTGTAATTTTTTGGAATCGTGTCGGTGCCCCTGCGAGAATCAATCCACACCCTAACGCGAACTTTCTTATTGAAGTTGTTATGTTAATGTTTTGGAAATGTCATCAACATAAAAGTTATAACTCTTTCTCTTACTTTCCAACACCATTAGGATCAACTTGTTTCGATATCAGACAAAGAAATTATGCCTAAACTGCTAAGCAATATTTTTAAATAAAAAACCCAATTTGATTTGATATTGCTTTTTTAATTTTCTTCTAAATTTGCCTTCCCTAAAACCTAAGATTTTGTTATAAAAAACCTAATTTGCTTTTTTCATTTAGAATTTGCCTTCCCACACCAATCTTTCACCTACAACATAAATTTAAAAAAATCACTAAAACCAACAGAAAATATTAACACACAAAAACAATGAGATACTAACATTAAACTCAAGTAACAAAGGTTAAAATCTTATCTATAATTTTTACTTATCTTTAGGCAAATGATCCTTAATACAAGAGTGTGAAATTAAATTTAAAATAGAGAAAGGTGTATGACGGATACTATAATGCTGAAGGTTTTGTTACATCATCAACATTATCCTAAGAAAAAGGCTGAAACAAATATATTCTTATGTAAAGAAAAGGAAAAGTGATCAAGCAAAGTTATGGGAGGCACTTCAGTGACTAGCAGGTGGTCCAAGTCATTCTTCCTCTCATTCATACCAATCGTGGTCCATGAAAAAAGGTCCTGAATAAAACATGATTGTGAAAAGAAAATGAAACAACAAGCAAAAGAGTTAGCTAACTATTTTGCATAAATCAAATTGAAGTTGAAAGTGGGAACATATAAAACATTAAGTAAGGCCAGTGCATTGGTAATTTTTTCTATGCCATTGTGTGTGACAGGAGCTGTATATCCATTAGAAAGCTTGATAGTGAAGGAAACTTGTGATGTTATAGTGGTAAAAGCGAAAATGTTTTGGATCATGTGATATGTACGACCAATATCAATGATCCAAGCAACTTCAATGATGAAAAGGTAAAGCACATGTGTTTATCAAAGTGTATACAAGACATGTTGCATGAGGAATTGAAGTCTACCTGAATTTCATTGACCAAGTGACTTGCAATGGAAGCTTCTCTTGGTTGCAATATAGACGTGAGTTGTTGATATTGTTCTTTAGTGAAGGTCATTTTCTCTCACTACAAGAAATGTTAGTAATTGATTACTCTTTTTACAAATGCTGTAAAAATATATAAAATCCAACAATTTAAAACGTTTGTTTATAGAAATGTTATGAATAATTTATCATTTAAATTTTACAACATTTGGAAAATGCTGTCAACAATTCAGCATATCAACTTCTACAGTATTTTGTAAGCGCGTAATGTTTTACAACTGTTATTAAACGCTGTAAAACATGATATTTTAATTAAAAAAAAAAAAAAAAAAAAGAAGCCATTTCGCGGTTGTNTAAAACATGATATTTTAATTAAAAAAAAAAAAAAAAAAAAAGAAGCCATTTCGCGGTTGTCTTTTTCCCAATTGCTTTGCCATTTGCACTCTAAATCCCCAAAATTTTACTCTCATCTCTGTTTTCGCTCTTTCAAATTTATGGCTTTCAATTCTCCATCTCTGGTTCTCTCTATCTCCATCTCTGCCGCTCATCAAAACAAAAGCAGCTGAGCTGTTTCTACGTGGTCGATGCTCGGAGAGGAAGTACGCCTTAGGTCAAGAAAGAAGAAAGAACCAATTGGGGCAAGCAAAGGAGCTATCTGAAGCTGTGAGATAAACTTGCAACGTAACATCATGTATAGCCTTCATCTTTGTTGCCGATCGCCGACCCATGGTATTGTCAGTTTATGCTACCGTCGATTTCAACTTGACCCACAGATAAAGTGATTTTACAAGTTTTATTCATGGATTCTGCTTTATATTTCTTTAAGTATTATCTGTTTTGCAAGAAACTTGGTTAAGCTTTTATGCTATCATTGATTGAAGTTTCATGTTGTTAATATGTCTTGGGTATGACGTGTCAGTTTTGATCTTGACCATTCAAATGTGCCTTGATTTAATGGTTTACGATTTGCATAGAGACAAGTGGTGTTATAGATCTTCTCCCCATCTGATTATTTTTTTTTTGGGAAGGAAGATTTGATTTAACAGAGTTGGAAATAGATAACACTTAAGAATAAGTCTGGAATCAAAGAGGAAGTAGTTTGTTAAACAGATCAAAGTAAACATATGTGAAAGAAGGGGCCTGAAATTAGAAAAGTGAGAGGGAGAGAAAGCAGTGAAAGAAATGCTAATCTCAAAAGTTCTTGTTGAAGCGTTAACTGCATGTGGACAAACTACAAAAGTACAAGAACCAGCATGGCCCTTACACAAAT
>JANKKB010000182.1:16431-28578 GCA_026225775.1 Bursera palmeri
AACTTTTTTTTTTTTTTTTTTTTTTGGTGTTACAACATCTTTTTTTCTATTCTTTGAAAATGAAAAGCATATCTTGGAGAGGAAAGAATCCTTGTGGTCTTACTGAATTTTTTTGGATCCATTTTGGGTGAGTTGCAGTATTGTGAACTTACATTTAAGGTAATTTTCCTGGACGTGTGCCTGTATCTGGTACCTGTATTTGAGTCAGTGTAACATGGAGTTAATGTATTATACAAGTTAAGTTGGATTAACTGATTACTTTCTCCGTGATATATCAAGTTTTTGATAGTTATACCTTTGAGGATAGATGAAACCTGAAAGTCAGAAATTTATTTGTTGGACTGTTTTTCAGTCTAACCCTTTGGGGAGGAATTTAACCTTTATTTATGTTAGATACCTACGTGTTTGTTTGGAAAGTTAACGTGAACTTTTGTTTTCTTTGGAATTATAATCATTCTTGAGACCTGTTGAGTCTTTCTTGGTGAATCAAGTTTCTGATTGTAACAACTTTCAAGGATGGATATACTCTGAAGACTGTTACTTTCTTTCAAAGACTGCTTGAATAGGTTTTCTTTATCTTTCTATTTCATTTAAAAGCAATATTTAAATATAAAAAAAAGTCTCTATGGTGTAAGTCTTATTCAATAGTTTTTGTAACTAAAAGGTCTATTAAAAATATAGATGATATCTTCTCCTAAATTTTTTTTTTTTGTCCAGATTGTGTCGAGCTATACAGTTTTTTCCCAAACCTTGAACTTCTAAATTTTCCTCTGTCCAACCTTAACGAAGTTGGAGTTTGATTTCAGGTCTCCAATACAGTTCCTAGAGATTATAGCATGCTAACTGTCCCCTTGCAACTTTTTTAAACTTTTAAGCTAGTATTGCATTTCCCTACATCTTTGTTTGGAAAGTTATGTTGTATTTTGTCAACTTAAGATCATTTTTGAAATCTCTCTCCATTAAATGAATTACCATTCTTGTCATATTATGCACTTTTTACGCTATTCTAAACTCCTATTTCCCTATGAATTATGTCATCTTTCACCCTACTTTTGATTTGAAAAGATTAATGTCATTCCTTGTTCTTTCTGTAGTTTGATACTTTCATAACTACTTTTTCTAAATTAATGTGTCATTTGGAGACAAGCTCATTTTTTGATAATGATTGAATTGAGCATAATTTTGTAGGTTATGGACATGGAACATGAGCTTCAAGCATTGAGAATTCAACTTGCGGAAAGTCTTAACACAGACCATCTGTTTTATTACAATCTTGGCTTATATTGGTAATGTTTTCATACTCAATACTTCAGCTCAGTCAAGTCTCAAAGCTAGCATGCTTATATAGACATTTCATGGTTGTGTTTGAATTAGGATGCAATTATTCCTTTTGGTTTTTAAGTGAAAATAAATGATAGTTTTCTATTTGTATACTAACATTGTTGACAACAAAAAAAAGAAGCTGTTGTACTTACATTTTATCACTAACATAATATTCATGTTATTGATGCAGTTGTAATGATATTTATACTTGAGCTACCTCAACTAGTTTTTTGGTTAAACCTTGATTATTAATCTTTGCAGCGAAGAGTACAACTTCAAGTATGCTCGCTTACGTTTTGAAGGCAATGGGAGATGATATCACTAACATCTTTTGTAGAGAGAAGCTTTTATCAAAATTGGAAAGAAGTATACAGCATCAAACATCTATTCTATATTCTGAGTGTTGAACAATTTTCAGTTTACCATTTAAAGTTTACTACTTATCTGCATATTCTTCCAAATACTAGACAAGAAGTAGCTATTCCGATGTTTAACAAGTTTATGAACATCTCTATTTGAAGAGATTTTGTATGATCATCTGTGTGGTTTCACTTATATGTTAAATATATCCCATTATGTCTTATGCTGTGTAATGAAATTGATTCTGTAGTTTAGACCACATCTCTTAGTTCAATATGCACCGTGTAAGAAAGCTTATTTGCAGCATTTAAAAAAGGCTGTAAGAAAGCTTATTTATAGCGTTTAAGAAAGCTTATTCGCATTGTTTAAAAAACGCAGTAAAATGTTATTCATAACATTTTTTAAAGGCTGTAAAAATGTTTATACACAGCGTTTAAAGAACACTACAAAAAGCAAACCCATATTTACAACGTTGCCACCTACAATATTTCTAAAAACACTGTAAAAAATATTTACAGTATTTTTTAAATGCTGTAAAAAGTCAATTTTCTTGGTATTGGATCTTCAGAGTTCTATTTCTACTCAAGTGATTATGAGTTGTCAAAAAACCTCGGTGACCTTCCTATGATATGCAATTTATGTCCAAGTGGATATCCATACAACTTTTAGCATTTGTCAACCATGTGGCATGACATGTTGCAATGGCTACAAATAGGAACCTAAGCATTGCTTGCCTTCAAGTAATTCTCTAAGAGATAGTCTTGAATATCGCAATGAGTGCAGTAAAGTCTCTCATGTCTCTGTTGGAAAGTTAATTGTTTGGTAGGCTTAAAAGATGGAAATCCTTTCTTAACAATTGTTATGCAACAAACGAGAATCCAAGGAGAAAAGAGAAGACACACACAAATTAAAGTGGTTCAACTATGAGTCTACATCCACTGTGACGATAATGTAATCCACTATATGAAATTATGGTTACATTAATAAGTATATATAACATATCATAGTTTCCAAAATACCCTTAAAATATTTTACCATGGTGCTGCTCCAACAACCAGCCACCTTCCACAAATGTATAACATATGAGCTATACCATCAACAATCTCCATGCACCTTGGCGAATATGACCTCTTAAGAGATAGTAACCTTGAGCTCTACCTGAAACATATAAGTTGGGAATGCCTCCTTTTTCAACACTTAGAGACATTGATTAAGTCCAAGCAATGCTTGAACTTATCAGCAGTGATGGCTTTTGTCAACATATAAGCTACATTCTTAGAAGTGTGAACCTTCTGAAGCTTCAAATCACCTGAGTTAACCAGCTCTCTGATCTTGTAAAACCTCACATCTATATGTTTGGTTCTTGCGTGATATACCTGATTCTTTACCAAATGGATGGCACTCTAACTGTCACAATGCAACTTGACTCCCTTCTACAGATGTATGATATATGAGTCATACCATCAACAACAGCAAAGGCCATTGATTCAGGGGAAGGTAAACAAGAGAGCATTGTATGTTGTATCTCTTGTTGTTGAATAATAGAGAAAACTTTGTTCATTGCAGTGAAAGGATCAAGAATCATTTTCTGATCTCTGTTACTGTTATAAGAATTATTCAAACCCATCAAGTACTGAACCACACTATCTTGTCGTATCTATCAAGCAATATATTGAGTTTTCCACAATTACAAGCAAGCATGCATGGGTTCATAACTAATGAGTTCATCCCGTATAGACTTTAGTTTTCTATAATACATACTTACAGAATCTTGAAACAGAAGTCATTCCCAACCAGACTGATACCCTCGTCCAATCCTATTGAGATCCTTCTACTTGTGTCACTTACCAAGCTCTTATGCCATCCAATCAGACAATGACCTAACTCTCTTCTCCCCAGTCTACTGAGCTACCCTCTGTCGCACTATCTACCGAGTTTTACCACCCATATGCAACCACCTTCCAAGGGCATATTAGTTTTTTCCTTCAGCTCAGTGTACATGTATCCTTAATATAATTGGTGCTATTTTTTGGCATCAACAATCATTAACTTGATCTTCTAGGAGAACTTCCTTCATGATAAATAGCATGTGACAAAATGAAAAAAGGACAAATCAAGAATCTTGAAACTTCGATCCACTTGCCTAGCTACGAATCTTTCAGCATATTACGCTCCTTATTAAAGTACTTGACACAAGATCCAAAAAAATATAAAAAAAAGGTAGTAGAATAGTCAATTTTCCTGAGCTGGTTCATAGATGTCTTAACAGAGTTTTTGGAACTTGTAATTTATTATTAGTGGAAATTAAAAAAGAAAAACAAATAAGGGGTTTATGAAAAAAAAAAAATTAGACAACATCCACTAATTGAATTCTTGGACAAATAATCAGTTCATCCCTCTAATTAAGTTAGACGTTGCATATCAGTTTGAAAAATATGCAAACCTCCCCTTCGTTAATCAACAATACTATTTTGTTCATTCAAGAAGGGAGATAAATTTGGTAATTGTAGGTTTTGAATTAAATTACGCATCCACTAATTGAATTCTTTGAGTTACTTTTATATTGGGATGAATAGAATAAGAATAATCTTTTTATGTTTTTTTTTTTTTTTGGGAGATGGTTTTTATCCTAATTAGAAGGATGAATCCTCTAAATTTATAATTTCAATCTTACTAAATTAGAGGTAGAGTAATTTATGAATAAAATACAAGGGATAAATAGGATTAACCACTCAAAAATTTTATTAATTTATTAATAACTTATCTTATGATATATATAAATTATAAAGTAAATTAAAATAAATGTGGTGTCTAATAATGAATAAAAAGTAAGGGATAAATAGTACGCACTCCAACTTCTTGATTAATTTATTAATGACATATGTAATGATATATGTAAATTATAAATTAAGTATAGCAAAATTTCATCAAATTAACTATAATTGTACTAAAAAATTATATTATTTTATATTAGATAAATTTAAATAAATAAATAAAAACACAGCCTTCACTGCTTAATTTGCATGATTTAGTTATTTGTGGCATAGGTAATAGTTATATAAACAATAAAATAATCCTTTTTTTTTTGTTTCCATAATACATAGTTTTAACAACACTTCATAGCTAATTTATCCAAAAAAAAAATTATGGCAACCATAAAGATTAAGTCTATCAAATATTTTATTTTCTTTTATATTTATATATAATATAGCAATTTCAAATGCACTCTTTCATCACTTAAAAAATATTTTTAATTGACTCTCACAGAACACGAGCAAGGCTTATTCATCATTTGTCGTAACACACACACTTACACCTTTCTACTTCACACTCAAGCTGGAAACTTCCTTGGCTAAGTCATCTAGAGCCTTGTAAGAACTCCCACCTTCTTTCGCAGCATTTAAAGCTTTCTCACACACTTTCAAGAATGATAATCTTTCGGGCCGATTCTCACTTACTGACTCCGTTAAGATTTGCGCAAGATTTGTTGAGTTAGGCACTGTACTCAACCCCTCACAAACTCGAATGGCTACACAGAGTTCGTCCACAAGCAGTTTTGTGTTGAAGAAGTGATCAACTTGCATGGGCCACGCAAGCAATAGAACCTCACCCAAGATCGCCTCAAGTACTGAGCCCCAGCCACAATGAGTCAAATAGGAACCAACTGCTCTGTGCTTGAGTATCATTGCTTGCGGAGCCCAGCCTCTAATCACAAGTCCTCTCCCTTTCACGCGATCTTCAAATCCACTTGGAACAACACTCTGATCATTTTCATTTTGTGCTCCTTTCACTGGATCTTTGACAACCCATATAAATTTCACTCCACTCTTCTCCAATGCATCGGCTAATGCTTCCATTTGTAGTTTGTTCAATGTGATCTGACTTCCAAATCCCACATAGACAACCGATTTTTCAACCTGGCATGAATCAAGCCATGCGACCACTTCGTCTGTTGGTATGGAAGTTGCCCCACCTCTTTCGGCGCCAGCTTTGATAGGCATCAAAGGCGCTACACCCCAAACACGGTCATGTTTCACGGCGTGATGTTTCATAAAGTCAAATTTCTCGCCTTCTAGCTCAGTAAATGAGTTGACAACGAGTCCCCAGCTTTCCTTACCTTGAAGGTTTGTTTCTGTGTAAAATTTTTCTCTCTTTTTTGCATCATCTGCCCAAAAACAAGTTAGAGAGTTTGCGTTAACTGCAGAGAATCCGATAAGCTTAACTCCAAGAGTTGACGCCAACCGATGTGTCCAAGAACTTAGAAGGACATCGCTCATGATGGCTACAGGAGGAGAAGGGTGAGATTGAAACCATTGAATTACAGAATCAGAGAGTTCACTCAAGGCAGTCACAATTTCGGGAACGTACTCTATAGTAACATCTTGAAGGTTCTCAATGCCAGCAGGAATGGAAGGGTGAGAAGGGAAAGGGAGAACTAGGGTTTGAATGGTGGGTTGCAGAGAAAGAAGAGGATTTAGACAATGAAGGTTCTTGGGTGTGACCAATATGGTGATGGTAAGGCCTCGAATGGCTAGCTGGTGGCTTAGGTCTAGATGAGGCAGGATGTGCCCAGAGGCTGGGAATGGGAGCATCAGTATATGTGCACTCTTCTTGCTGGAACTCGGCATGTCTCTAGCTTTATGGTTTGCTTGGGCTGGTTCGTGCACAGAATGGAGGACTTAGTGCCTAATTTATAGAGAAAGTAAAATAAGTTTGTACTCAACATAATCACCAAAATGCACAAAATGCCATTTGACTCACATGAATGACTATTCGTTGAGATATCACCTATCCTACGCCTTGCCAACTCCATAAATGTATTTTATGTATGAAGTGACTAGACAGATGTATATGAAGCAACCCTCTAGATAGAATGTATCTATCTATATCTAGATAAATTTTTGAATGAGTAGATATCAATCAACACGCTTTAAGTTTTGGTTTAATATCATCAATTAGGATATGACCAACCCTAAAAATTTGTACCAATTTGTCAATATTTTTATAGCTAGAAACTAACTCTTAAATTTCTGCTCTTTTATATATAAATTCTAAACAAGATCAATAAGCCTGATTGGTGATGCATGCAGCCACTTACTGTGCAAAACCTCAAAATGGTAATGAGATTTATACTCCATGGTGACTAATGCCTAGATAGCGGTTCGTGAAGAATTCGACAAAGATAATATAGACTGCTATTCATTTACTAGCTTGTGCCAATTGTCACTTATGCCAGATTTTGGTTGGAATAAACATTGTGATGAACATTGTTTATATGTATTTATAAAAGGATGATGAAATTTTATTTTATTTTATTTATTATAATAAAAAAATTGTTGACAAATGTGGTTTAAATAGTAACCAAAACATGAAAAAAATGAATTGGTTGCATGGCTAAATGTCATGCATTTTGTCTCAACAATTTCAACACATAAATTGTTGAATTGGTGACTCTTGTAGTGGCAATTAATGCCACCGAATTGGAAACAAATTTGTGCTTGGTGTCTGTCTAAATTTGTCAAGCTTCTGACTCTAAACTGAGCTACATCTCTCATACAAGTCAACTTGTAAATCTGATTTTGGTGGCTACAGAATTTTAAGCTCCTGATTTCGTACCGAAAAATGTTGACAAGCAATGGTTCTCTTCTCTTATAAATATGGTTCCATGCAAATGCAAAAACTATTCTAAAGCAACTCAAACACAAGAAATGTAAAAAGACAGATTGAGAGAGTATTTGTTTAAGAGAGTTTGGGTGTAGTTGGGGATTTGGGTTTGAGTGTTATTCCACAAATTTTGTATATTGCATTTTGCTGGAAAAAAACGAATCACATAAATTATTGTTTACTTTTGTCATCCTTTCTATTTTTCCCTACTAACTTCACTATAATTTATCCACTTAGATTGATCCTGTCACAGCATCATTCATCCCTTCTTTAACCTGGTTAAAACAGTTTTTGTATTTTATCATTCAATAATATAGAGTTAATAAAACCGCACATATTTGATTTGTTTGCTTTTTTATTTGGATTATATTCATAATATAGTATTATTCAAAATTTGTAATGAAAACAAACATAAAGAAAAATAATAAAAGCATAAATAAGAAGAATTATATGAAATAAAAAATAATATGATAACATAGAAAATTGATTATATTTGAATAAGATATGATCTAAAATATTTTTATTATACTTTTTCACCTTGTTTTTTCAACTTTTTCATATTTAGTTAACATCAATATTTTAAAGGTCAGGTCTTTTTATTGGCTTGTATTGTAGCAAAAGCATTCATTAAATATCAATTGCGTAATTGTTAGACAGCCTTAAATATATATGAGACCACTACGAACATGCATTTAATTGTCATTTATGCCACATTGTAGGTTATAAAGGCTAGATACAGACTTAATTTATTTTTTAAGGAATTTTAATTTCTTGTTGCACCTTCCCTTAGGGGATTTGGTTTCTCTTCTCATCTAATTTTTCCTTTAAACATCTTATGATATCCATCCATCACAAATTTAATTGGTTAGTATTTATATTTTTATTCACTCATTATCAAACCATAAACCAATACTATAAACTCCCAAAATTGTAAAAGACTTATCCCAATTTTGTGATCTTCTATCTATTAGAGATTTGAATATCAATGTTAAACTCACGCTTATAAGTTTAAACTTACAAGTTTAACCTTTTAGTAAACTAGCAAATCTAACATAGTTCAGAGTTCTAGTGCTCTAACAGTCCAAGTTCGAATCTCCCTTCGTGTCATTTAATTAAAAAATATTAAAAAATTATTATTTAACCCAATTATAATACCTACTAAGGTATGAACAGTTCACGATACATGTGACGTGAGGGGGCATATCAGATATTTAAATATTAATATTAAGCCCACACCTACAAACTTAAGTTTTTAGGTAAATTGACAAATCTAGCACTATCTTATTTCTATCTAATCTCTCATCACTTCTTTAACTTGGTCAAAATAGTTTTTCATTTTTATCATTCAACTTAATCAAATTTGCATAATATGTTGAAAATCTTAGAAATACTAATTACAATCTAAAACAACCTACAACTAACCTGATTGAAATTGGTAATTGAAGAACAATAAATTTCACACGCAACACAACAATAAAAATAGTAAGACATAAGATATAAAAATAGCAAGACACAATAGATACGTGGTTCGACAATATGCCTACATCCACAGGATAACGACAAAAAATCTTTATTAAAAAGATAACCTCACCTCAGACTTCTTAGAGATGAATTTATACTACCTCACTAGATAGAAATTTTGTTTAATGCTGAAAAGAGACTTTGTTGTGGGATAAAAGCAACCAAGAAATAGATTCTTTTGTTTGGTTTTCCTATGCTCTCCTCTTACTTTCCAAGCAATGTGGAATTTATAATATATATGAGTCATAAGCCTCTTATAATTCCTTTTCTTAGCTGAACTAAGACTTATTTGATTAAATATGTAATTAAAACATTTTTCTATTTGTAATAGTATATAACTAGGATTTCTTTTACTAGAATGTTTGAGCCATCCGAATTTTATATAACTAGGATTCCTTTTACTGGAAAGTTTGAGCCATCCAAATTTTCACATAATATAGTGTTAATAAAACTGCATATATAACCATATCTTACAGTGTTCTCTTCCTTAGTACAATACTTCAGTTGTTTTGAATCCAAATGGAAAACTTGAGTCTGAATCCTCGCTGCAACTGACTCCATGCCTATCGTACCTGTGCTGCAGGGATAGCTCTTGCACATTTACATCACAAATATCATAAATTCCATTGAACAAAATTTTCTTTTTGTCTCAAAATATAAATAAATCATCTTTAGTATTGCAATGATGTATACTTCTCCTCCATCAAGAAAACCTTTACTATTTAATCACCACATTCACCATCTAACCATGAAATCTTGAACCTTCTACATATGTTAACGTTCTCTCCATCTATATTAATGGATCAAAATTAAATAAGAAAATTGTGTCAAAATGGTTTTGAATAATCTAGAGTAGGTCTTGCCGGTGTTGATTAGTGGATATTATCACATGAATGACTTTTCGTTGGGATATCACCATTCCTACGCCTTGATCACTTCATAAATGCATTTTATGAAGCGACTACATAGAATGCATATGAAGCGACGTCTAAGGTAGAATGTATCCATCTAGATGTATTTATGACTATAGTAAATATTACTCAATACCTCTGGGTTGTGGCTTAATATAAATTAGATGAAACTTCTGCCCATATTCTTGTCCATCATCCCAAAACAAGTTTTCGAAAATTCATCAATTACGGGAAAGGCTTTTCATTGAGAATCAATATGGAAGAAGTACAAATCCAGCCCCAGTATCCTGTCAAAATCATTTCCAAGAAATTCATAAAACCATCAATTCCAACTCCGAACACCCTTCGCAATTTGAAAAGATCATCCCTTGATCAGTTTATTCCTCCAGCGTATCTGCCCACAGTTTTATTTTATCCATCCACTGAAATTGATCAAAGAGCTGCCAAAAATGCAGAAAGAATGAAGCAGCTAGAGAAATCGCTTTCAGAAGTTTTAACCCTCTATTACCCTTTAGCAGGAAGATATAATAAAGACAATATCTCGGTTGATTGTAATGACAACGGGATTGAGTTTATACAAACTCAAGTAAGTGGCCACCTTGCTCCACTACTTAGGGGAGATGTTGATAGCAGGAAGCTAAATCATTTGGTTCCTAATTATCAAATTGAATCACCCACTAGTCCTTTTGTTGCCGTTCAATGCAACATGTTTGAGTGCGGTGGGCTAGCAATCTGTTTCAGCATTACACACAGTATAGCTGATGGATTCTCGCTCAGCAAATTCCTTGAAAGATGGGCTACTGCATGCCGAGAAGGGCTTCACAGAGTAGATCGTCCGAGCTTTGGCTTGGCTACGCTTTTACCCGCGAGAGAAGTGGTGCCTGATATCAAGATTGTTCCTCGATTTATTCCTGAATTGAAGGTTGTATCAAAGACGTTTCTCTTCGATGATCCGACACTAGCAACTCTAAAAGAGATTGCTAGAGCTGGTTTGGGTGATGCGAAAGTGCCGAAACGTCAACCTTCGCGGGTGCAGCTGGTGACAGCAGTTATATGGAAAGCTCTCATAAGTGTGGCTCAGACGAAACATGGCCAATTGAGGCCTTCCGTGATAAGTCATACGATGAACATGAGGGGAAGAACAACTCTACCAGTATCAGCTGATTACTGCGGAAACTTTTTCAGGCCTATTATGGTGCAATTTACCCCAGAAAACAAGAATAACAAAGTGGAATTTCACGACTTGGTCAGCATGATTGGTGATGCAATGGCAAATGCAGTCACTGATTGTGCAAAACCTGAAAAAGCTGACGATCTTTTTTCGATGGTGACTAATGCCTGGAGAGAGGTTCGTGAAGAATTCGAAAAAGATAACGTAGATTCCTATTCGTTTTCTAGCTTGTGTGGAATGCCAATTAATGCAGATTTTGGTTGGGGAAAGGCAGCTAGAGTGACCCATGTACAATCTAGTGTTGAATTGATCGCGCTAATGAATAATAGAGATCGTGATGGAATTGAGGCAATAGTATCATTGGAGGAAAATATTATGCGCCTTTTCCAACAAGATCCAGATATTATGGCTTTCACTTCCGAGGTCGTGTAGAGATATGTAAGGCAAGAATTATATATTTCTGAGAAACTCTGAATAATTGGATCATATTTGATCCATTTCCGAAGGTTTCTTCGGGTATCTCAATTTGTTTTCAAGTCGTTGAACTTTAATGTATGTGCGCAAACTTATATATATAATAACGTGAGCAGTTAATTTGGATGTATACATTATCACAATAATTGAGTACTCTTCAATCTTGGACAATTCATTTGATTTATTTTAAATTTGGTGGGAAGATTTACACCCAAAAATATATACTCCACACTTCTCTAAATACACTCTACTAATTAAAAATTTTTCATCTCATCTTCATAATCTTGGATTATTCTTAACATAAATTTAATAGATTAATCTTTAATTAAAAAATACTTTTATAAACTTATGTGATGTATTTATAAATGCACTTAGAGAAAAAAAAATCTAATCAACTTTTTGGCAAAAAATGTATTTTTAATTAAATTAAGTATAATCTACTTAATGGTATTGATTATATAAAGTTATTTATGAAAATCTGAAAATTAATTAAATAAAATTTGAATTTTGATATATAGGGTGGGAGCATCTACGAGAACGACTGTGAAGACTACACATTAGCGGAGGTCAGATGTCAACAGCTCCAATAGCTACATGCAGATTCCAGCGGCTCAATATGCAGGGGATCCAGCTCATTAGATCTTACTTAGCTAGGAGTATTAAGTAGACTGATTTGTTAAACTTAATTATCTTGTACTTAGTGGCTGATTAGTGTCCCATAAG
>JANKKB010000185.1:0-12654 GCA_026225775.1 Bursera palmeri
GGGTAAGTGTTAGTTTAGTAAAAGTGTGGGGTTAAGTGTTTTCTTCAAATTTAATTGGGGGGTTATTGTTATTTCCCCAATTCTCAAGTGATTTTGTTGTTCTTACAGTTAAGTTGTGCAAAATTTGATTGTACCGTGTTTACAATTTATGATGGATGAAGTTTTATCTTAATTTACTGGATATTTGTGCCAATAAGTGCTTTTTAGAGTTGGCTTTTTTTTTTTCCTTTACCAAAGAAATTGACAAGATGTCCAAAAGGCCTGTGCAAGAGGATTTGATCTTAAAAGCTTTTGTGACAATCCCTCTAATTCCAACTAGCTGATCTTCTTAGGTTGAAAGGTCCTGTCTAATCCGTGCTTGACAATGCGTAGATACAATGGTCTGTCTGCAGATGTCATTTGAAGCCTGCCAAACTTCTGCATGCTAATGAACTTGCAAGGCGTTTAATGGTGATGGTACACGTCAGTATATCTTGATTTTTCAGGAATCATATTATCTTCATTTTAAAAATGTTAGAGGGTTTCTACATATACTTTAGAGTGTTGCAGAAATTTGCTACATACACAGAGGAAGAGTCTTAATGCCTAAATTCATGTCACTTATAGATGCCACATGGGCAATTATAATAAATTGATTGAAATACCATTAATCATATATTAACTTATTTGAGTGCCTTGAACCGATAGCACACCCTTTTTTTTAATGGTGAATAACAAGTTCAAGCTCTTCAACCTAATTCGAAAACTTCCATTCCTGATGTGAGTCGAAATATCAAAGCCTAAGAAGGAAAACATCAAAACTTTATAAAATCTTTAAATTTTCAATAAATAAAATGTTAAAATTATTGTAATAAGTTTCACGTACAATCAAGTTGCTCCACAAATAATAAAGTTACACATAGATAATTTCCCGATATTCACTAATAATATTTCTGTACTTTCCGCTGTGAACAAAGGCAACAGCGGCTGACAGAGGTAAAACATTATTTGATTTGGACGATTGAAATACGATTTTATCATCCAAATCTTACCCTTTTTATGGTTAGTTTTAGGGAAAAAACTAAATCTTTAGTTTCCAAACTGGAATAATTTTGCTAATCTGTCTTCGTTTAAATTCCTCTCCAGAAGCTTGACGTGGTAACAGTGTGTCTCAGACTCCCCCCTTGAGAGAGCAGTTTTTGGTTTTTGGGAGAGAAGATGTGGTTGTTTAGCAGGAAAGGAGCATCTGGGTTCTCATCTTCTTCAACAGCTGAGGAAGTTACTCAAGCAATTGATGGCAATGGTCTCACTGCCATTGTTACAGGTTTTTGAAATAAAAAAATTTATTCTTGCAGTAGTGTAAGATCTCAATTTCTTTCTGTGGTGTTGAATACTTGAGTGAGTTCAATTTTTTTTTTTTTTTTTGGGATTTTTTAGAAGTCTTGGTTTTTCTTGTCATAGATTTTACTTCTGCTCCATTTGCTAATATAGAATAGAACATAACCTTTCTGTGTGCTTGGCTTTGGAGAATATTTGTTCATAAACTATGGGGTCCATGTGTAATCTTGTACTGTACTGTCCTGTCGTGTCCATGGAAGTGAACATGAGAGACACTTAAGTGTTACTTACCTACATGGTTTATAGGAGCATTAATTTCTAACACAAAGGGGGGAAATATTTACTTTCTCTTGATCTTATGATCTTATTATTTGCTTTGTAATATTATGTTACTTTCAATTGGTGTATTTATGTTGACTTCGCTTATTAATATACGGTCTCGTTAATGGCAATTAACTTAATATTCATGATAACAAAATTAGGTTCAATTATAAATTACCATCCGATTCTCTGCGAATTTAGCTCCATGAAATTTAGAGTTCATCTCTTGAATCATGCCTTTTAAATTCAGGAATGCCCTTGGTCTCCTTCTCCGTTATATATAATGAATATAAGTTTTTTCTTCTGTGCTCATCGGATTTGTGGTCTATAATATTTATGTTTATGTTACTTGGTGTAATGGGCTTGCTTTTGACTTGGGAAAGAGTGCACAATTGCATACAGTGTGTGGACATTTGAAACATGAAAACTTTAATTTGTTTTTGTAGAAGTATCTGCTATTTCTACTTATATAATTTTTCCCCATGGCCACTGGGATTGCAGGAGCATCTAGTGGTATCGGTACTGAGACTACACGTGTCCTTGCATTGCGTGGTGTTCATGTAATTATGGCGGTGAGGAATTTGGCATCCGGTAGAGATGTCAAAGAAGCAATAGTGAGGGGAAACCCCAATGCTAAAGTTGATGTAATGGAGTTGGATCTCAGTTCCATGGAATCTGTGAGGAGATTTGCTATGGATTTCAATAGCAAGGGTCTTCCACTGAATCTCTTAATGTAAGAAAAGAATAAGAGCTATAATGGTAGAGGTTTTCAATGTTTAACATTCTCAAGTATTAATTCACATATGCAACTTGTTTGTACCATAGGCCCTGTGTGATTTTCTTAATTATATATATATATATATATATATTTATCACTCCTATTTAGACACACTTATATATAAAATTGCTCGTGCGTCTCTCTTGTGCCCGATAAGTTCAAGGAATTATTCTACAAAGACTAACTTTCTTGTCTACTATAAGAAACAATGCCGGAATTATGGCAACCCCATTCATGCTTTCCAAAGACAATATAGAACTGCAGTTTGCAACAAATCACGTGGGTGAGCTACTTATATTTTGCAGATTTATTATTATGTTAATACTCTTAAGCTGTTCTCAATGGCCAAAATAAGTATTTCTTCATTTCAAATACTTTGTGCAGGTCATTTTCTTTTGACAGCTCTTTTATTGGACACTATGAAGAAGACAGCACAGAATAGCAACAGAGAAGGAAGAATTGTTAATGTCTCTTCAAAGGCTCACCGGTTTGCATATCGTGAAGGAATCGCTTTTGATAAAATTAATGACCAATCAGGGTAAAACCATCTAACCACAACCTGGACTTTTACCTTTTTTCTTCTTAGAATGTATCCTTGACCATTCAAGGTGCTCAACTTACGATGCTAGTTGGGGATTTCATGGTTGTATATGGGCTTAGGGGATTTCATGGATCTTCTCCCCTGTATGTTTTAAAGACCTCAGCCTAATAATTCTTAGTGGATTGTTTCTTAGTTCAAATGGCTTCTCACTCAAGTTTATAGTACTCCTCACTATCTTATACCAGTTTTTAACCATAGGATGTTTTCATGATTTTATATTGCCCTTGTTCATTTTCTTAGATTAATGCATAACACTTACTATTGCCGAAATTATTAATGCATAACACTTATTATTGCCGATTTAATTATTAACTTGGGTTTCCGTATCATAAAATTTTCGTGAGGTATCTTTCTTTTTTGTTCATCTAAATTAGGCGGGAGTTCTAATTTATAATTGTTGATTTAGGGTATTTTTGGTTACGAATCAGCTGACTCGTTTTTTCTATTTTTTTAATTAAGTTTTATAGTTTTGTGTCAGGCTGTTCTTTCATTTTTGGATTGCTTGTCCTCCTTTGGGTAGCTATTTTCTCTAATACAATTTAATAGTTTATTTTCAAAATAATAATAATGATAATAATAATTATCGGACTTTCCAAGAAGTTAAAAGGATTAAGAGAGCTAGCCTTTTCTTTTTCTTCCCTTTGTGCTCATATGAAAGAACAACTTTATGTGAAGCTTCAGCTTTATTGATAAGTCCACAAAGGTTACATTTGGCTCATACATGTATTTTTGAAAACCAACCACCAGATGGGTATTTTGGATATTCTTCTTTGATGGCAGAATGTAAAACTTTCAGTATCAGCTGTATGGTCATTAAAAATCTGCTTATGGTTTTATAATGTGATTCAGGATTCTATTTGCTCTAGAATACACTTACACTTAAAATTCAGAAATATTATTCACGCATCTTATGGTGTCATATCAAGCCCTATAAATTTGACCTCTTAAATATGTTGAATTTGGATGCACATACCCATATTGTGCATAATGAGTTTGATTAGCTTCATTTACTTGTGTGCAGGTACAGTAGTTTTCGTGCATATGGTCAATCGAAGCTTGCCAATATTTTGAATGCTAATGAACTTGCAAGACAAGTTAAGGTTGATTTTTATCAGATAAGAACGATTTGGCTATCTATTCTGCTTTGCTGAATTAAAAATTGTTTCAAGGAAGAAACTATACTTTTTCTGTAATCATTCTTTTGATTTGTTGATTTTATGTTCTCATCTGTGTCTACCATTACGAATTGATCCTGAAATTTATAATTTCCTCACAGTTTTCTTTCATCCCTCAATTTTGTCTCCATTTGGTTGTCTGTTTTATTACCCGTCAAAAGAATCATTTTAGAGGATGCTGTCTGTGCTTCAACAACATCATGCACCACCACTAACAAATATCGGCTTGACAGATGCGCACACATGCATGAGTTTCAACCATTGACAAGACCAGTTTTTAAGTCATCACAAACACTTATATGCATATGTTGCGTGCCTGCTTGCTATGAGCATACATAGTGCACTCAATCATAATGGTGCTTGTTTCTTTGAACAGGAAGATGAAGTGAATATAACTGCAAATTCACTTCATCCAGGAGTAATTTCCACGAATCTTCCCCGTCATAATGCAGTATTAAGAGGTAATCACGTTATATCTTAGGTTTAACTGTTCTGAGGTACTTCAGCTTTCTGGTTATAAACAACATGAGTGAAGGCGTGTAGTTGTACCATTATGGGGTATTATATTTTGGTCGTTATAGAGGCATTTAAATTGGATTTGCGAATATTTTTCTTGAACTCCTATTTGATCCTTATTTTCTTTTGAGATTTTTTATGTTGTGGGATATTCTATTTAATTAAGTCCACTAGTCTAAAACATTTTCTACACTATTTTGTATTGTTCATGTGTTGCTTGTAGTTTCCATATATTCACCTGTCATGTACTCAACGCAAATGCCTTTCATCGTCTCAGCTTTTTTGTGATTTGATGCAGGCCTTACTAATACTATCGGTAGATTCATGTTTAAAAACGTTCAGCAGGTAAGTTGTATATTTGATTGAATCTGTATCACATATCAGCGGAGATGCATTATCTTGTTTATATGCTTGACATAAAATTTTGATGAGATGTGCTTCAGTTAATTAGCTTATATATTCTCCAAAATTTTAACAAACCTTTCTGCGAAGAAGTGGATTTTAATCTTGATCTCAAAGTCATGTTTGGTTCTTTAGCAGATGTTAAGAAATTGAAGCCTGATAACTTCGATTTAATATTTGCTGGAAAGTAAGATATTTAAGGAGTATGTGCTGGTGATATTATGCATACCAGCACAACATTGTGACAAATGCCTATTGACTGCCCAGCCACTTAAGTTTTCAACCACTGAAAAGCTGATGAAAAACTTAACCTCTTTCTGTACCCAAAAAAGAAGTGATGTGAAGTTTTCTGTTATTCTGAGTTTCATTGCATTGGCCTGCTTCAAATTTCTTTAATTTTGGCTGTGTAAACTCCTGATGTGAGCATAGGGAGCTGCTACGACATGCTATGTGGCATTGCACCCCCAAGTCCAAGGGATAAGCGGCGAGTACTTTTCAGACTGTAACTTGGCCAAGACAACCGCTCAGGGTAGGGATGCGGATTTGGCAAAGAAGCTCTGGGATTTCAGCATGAATTTAATCAAGTGATGTAGCCAGCTACATTACTAGTCAACATATGTTCAGAATGGAATAGAGTAATTAAAATAAAATAAGATAAAATTCCTTCATGCCCCTAACACAGAGTTCTTCTTAGACCCTATGTAGTGTGCAATTGTTTGCTCTTTAAATTCTCAAGTGGTTGTGGTGTTCTCACATTTAAGTTGTGCAGAATTTGATTGTACTTTGTTTATAATGTATGATGGATGAAGTTTTTTCTTAATATACTGGATAGTTGAATACAAAGCCTAAGAAGAAAAATTCAACACTTTATAATGGTTAGCTTTTAAGGATATCTTTAGTTTCCAATCTGGGATAATTTTGTTAATCTATCTTTACTTTTAATGAAAAATTCATAAATTCTTATATCAGTTTTAAAATTTTTGCTAACCTTCCATGGAATTATTTTCTAAATATTTAATTAAATTGAATATCTAAATTTTATTAAGTTATATTAAATGACTATTAATTATTATTAAAATCCAAACGAATAAATAAATTTTCATTAAATTAAATGGTCCAAAAGTAATAACAAGAGACTAATAAATTTTTCAAATAATGTAACAGAGATCATTGAGTTTTAATCAAAGNTCAACACTTTATAATGGTTAGCTTTTAAGGATATCTTTAGTTTCCAATCTGGGATAATTTTGTTAATCTATCTTTACTTTTAATGAAAAATTCATAAATTCTTATATCAGTTTTAAAATTTTTGCTAACCTTCCATGGAATTATTTTCTAAATATTTAATTAAATTGAATATCTAAATTTTATTAAGTTATATTAAATGACTATTAATTATTATTAAAATCCAAACGAATAAATAAATTTTCATTAAATTAAATGGTCCAAAAGTAATAACAAGAGACTAATAAATTTTTCAAATAATGTAACAGAGATCATTGAGTTTTAATCAAAGGTTTCAGAGGCAACTAAAATTAGCCCTTTCCAAATTAGTGAAGTTGAGCATGCATAAAACTTTAGAAGGTACAATGACATAAGAGCTCATGAGATTAGTCGAAGTGCAAACAACCTGGTCCGAGTCTGGACACCCATAGAAATTAGTAGATGTTGGAGATTCCATTTTGTCCGCATAATCATCCACGCGATCAAAGCTTTCTAAAGTGGCTTCATTTTTGCGACAATAGCTGAGTGATGCCTTCAATAGTTTCATAATCATCACAAATTCCACTTTTCCACTATTTAAATTTCTCTTTAGCAGTTTTTGCACAAACACCTATCGCCTTGTCTTTTGCAAAAAGCTTGACAAATTTCTTATGTTCTAATTGATTTCTATAAGAATAAAAGGAATAAGAAAGTAGAGTTGTTGAATCAATTGGAGTCCTATTCTTATTAGGAATAAAAAATCTTCATATAGACCAATAAATATAGGGATTAAAAATTACTTCTGATTATCAGAGAGACTAGATATAATAGGTAAATACCTTTGTAGGGTTTTGAGAAGAGTTTTAAAAGAAATATAGGATTTACAATGGTAGAGTAGGTTACTCTACTTTTTAGGCGCTAATATGTTAGGTATTGAGTAGAGCATCAGTTTAATGTATTATCTCTTGTACTCTTACATATTTA
Organism: Bursera palmeri; assembly: GCA_026225775.1. Taxonomy (NCBI): domain Eukaryota; kingdom Viridiplantae; phylum Streptophyta; class Magnoliopsida; order Sapindales; family Burseraceae; genus Bursera; species Bursera palmeri. The sequence goes on from JANKKB010000185.1 coordinate 7,298, forward strand.
TGATCTAGTTGATTTATCTCTTTATCCATGGATGTAAGTAATTCTGCCGAACCACGTTAAACCTTGTGTCTTTTTATATTATTGAATTATTACTAATCTTGATATTAGTATATTTTTGCATAATTTTCTTACAAGTGTTATCAGAAGTAGTCTATTTTCTTCCAAAGGCATATGTTTCAATACTTAAAAATTTAATAAAGTTATAGAAATACCTCTAGAAAATAATCCTAAACTTTAGGTTCAACACTCCAAAGTTCTATTTCTAGGTTCCAAGCAAACCCGCTCAAACCACCCTTGTTGAATAAGTCATAACATTCACTAAATTTAGTTTTAAGACTTTTCATATGATTCTTTACTTTGTCTTTGTCAATATTCATACCAAGTTTTTCACAAAATTCTATAACTGTAACACCCCGGCCCACTGTCAGATATTGTCCGCTTTGGACACACAGTCCATCTGACAATTTAAGGAGCTCACAGGGTATTTAACTTATCCAAACTTATCATTCCCAANCAATGTGGGATGTCACAACTTATTCTTACTTATCCTTCCCAAGCGATGTAGGATGTCACATTCACCTCTCCTTTTGGGCCCAACGTCCTCGTTGGCCCATCCTCCTTTGGGCTACTTTGAACATCCACACATTTCCGGTTGGGATGGGCTCTGATACCATTCTGTAACACCCTCCACTGTCAGATATTGTCCGCTTTGGATACACAGTCCATCACGGTTTTGTTATTAGGCTTTGCAAGCCAAAAGGCCTCTGACAGTTTAAGGAGCTCACAGGGTATTTAACTTATCCAAACTTATCATTCCTAAGCAATGTGGGATGTCACAACTTATCATTACTTATCCTTCCCAAGCGATGTAGGATGTCACAATAACAATTCTCTCATATGCTTTTGATGTAAAATTTCCATTAATCCTATTTCTTTTAGCATGTTGTGTATGAAATGAATCAATAAGATGATCATCAATTTGTGGTGTCCATATAAATCTGATACTTTTATTAGTATCATTATTATTTTTTTCTTTCCCATAAACGATCACTGCTAGACAGAAAATCATAATAATAAATAATAATAAAACACACATTAGCATCAAAACAAATTATATTACATACATATACTAACACAAAAGTATAAAATAAGATTTCAAACATGCAACAAAAATAATACCCATAAGAGAGATAACAAGAAAATAAACAAGTTTTCAACTTAACTAATGTTCAGAGCAAGAAAAAAAGATAAAAAGGAAAAAAGAAACTAATATTGATAGTTTACAACTAAAGATTTTATCTCACTAAATTCATTGCACAATAGTCCCTCCACATTTCAACAACTAAAGTATCTCTTATAATTCTCCTCTGGCAGCATCTTCATCGTCACTCATTGAATTTTGACAAACATGAGCATCCATTTCATCTACATTTATAGGAGTACAATCTACTTCATCACTTTCTTACAGCTCATTAGAAATCTCCCTATCCACTTCTTGAATAAGGCTTTCATTAGGATCCACACCTATTAAATAATTATGTAGGATGCAACAAGCCAAAAAAAATTGATTAGATTGAGTGTTGGGTGAATGGTTAGGCTCAGTTGAACTTCCTATAATTGGAAACTATTTCTTGAGTACACCAATAGCTCTCTCAATTGCATTGCGTAGTGATGCATGAAAGAGGTTGAATTAGTCTTAAGGATTCTTCGGCAGACGTGAAGAATATCTTTTAAGTGATAACAAACTCCCCTATGGTGCAATAAACTCCACTTCTTACCATGTATCCAACATCAACTAGTAGTATTTTTCTATTAAAAAAGTCGTAATTACCATATAGTACTTTTACTAATCGTGTAACAAAACTTTATACAAAATTTTTCTATTATAATATACCTTTAGGAATTATAAGCTTATCTTCTCTTGTTAGTGCTTTTTTATAATCCTTGAATCAGATGCAATCCCTTCCCATCCAAGTAATACATATGTAAATTTTTAAGTCAAATGAACATGCAGCTAAAATAGTCAAAGGTGGGTAACCTTTTCTACCACAATATCTCGGTGCATCCTTTATTGAAACTTTCACACGAACAGGCGTTCCATCAATTGCCCCAACACAATCCTGTCACATTACTAAATATAATGTTGTATGTCCAAATGAATACTAAAAAAATAATTTTGTTCAGAAATTAAGCTAAATATATGTACCTTGAAATATGGATAGAATCTAGAGCTACATTTTACTTTAGGAGAAACTTGCACTCTAGTAGGTTGACAAAGAAATGGTTCTTTTAAGGAAACAATTGATCGCAAAACACTATGAAAATGTCTACTAATTGTTTTGCCAGATCGACGAAAGAAAGAAGATATGGCTCAATTCCTCACATTATGTGATAAGATGCACAGAAAATTTGCAACTTGTTCTTTGATTGACACCTATTTTGTAGGTTGAAGACCACCATATTCTTGTAGAATTTCACATAAATTTATAAATGCTTTAGGCGCCACATGAAGAATATCTCGACATCTAACATTAGTTAGAAGTTGGTACAATTCATTACATACTTTCTTTTTATAAATATGTGATTGTTTAATTGGTCCAGCTGTACGTTTTCAACGTTCACAAATTAGCTAATGAACAACAACAATTATTATTTGTACAGTAGCTAATCGATGGCTCTGCTTCCACATGTACAACGAAATCCTTTTTCCATTTTCTTGATCATCCATCTATCAATGAAAATATGTCTAACATTACACTATAATATTTTTGACATTGAGTCAACGTTTAACTAAAATATGTCTAATATTACTGTGAAGTTTACTAACATAATACAAAAGAAAATTCTCAAAGATTGACAAAACATAAACAAAAAATAATTAAAGTAATTAATAAAAATATTAAAAAAAAGTCAAAAATGGATTGATGCAGAAGATAAAAACATAGAAACTCTCTCCCAACAATTCTTTTTCTCTTACACCAAAGATTAATGTAAAAGATATATATGGATATTGCTACCCTTCATAGATTTCATAATAAAAGATTCACAATGAATGAAAAAGGGATTGAGAACAACAATTACCTGATGCTAAGCAATGATGGAGAGAGACGACACGACAAGAACTAGAGCGCAACGTTTTATATTCTGATTAGGTTGCATAAAATAATGAAATTAGGATATAAAAATCAACAAAATATCCCTTATAACATTAGGAAGGGTAATTATAGAATTTTAAAATTGCATTAATCCCTTTTTCCTTTTCCTCCCTTTCCTGTCAATTTTAGGTGGAAATGATGAAAATACACATATTCAATTCCCTCTTATTCCTTTCCTTTCCTCCCTTTTCCCCCTCTTTTTAACAAACCAAACAAGGGAAAGCTTTTCTTTCCTTTCCTTTCTGTCCTAATCCATCAAACCATGTTTACAACTGATTGAAAAACGATGTTAGCCTACAAACCTACTCATTGAAAAGATTCTGAATCTACGGCTTGAACACATAAACAATTTCCACATGATGATAATAGTCTCTCGCAAGCCAGTGGTTTACGCTCATAAAATCACCCAAACAAGACCTGAATTCTCCCAAGGAAAAATCATAAGTTCAAGAAACTGAATAAAAAAATTACAACAAACCCATGAAAAAGAATAATGGCTCCATAACTAAGGAGATGTAAGCAGAAGTAAAATGTCCAAAATACACATTTACAATATTAAATAGTTGAAAAACAAAAATTATCTGAATATCTTTGAAGTTACATGTTTCCAATATTCTTAAAATTCCAATTATCATCCAAGCTACTTTCATGTTTAAGGATTATGAACAAAAAATTTGTACCTTATGGATTGAATCTATTTTCACAAACATTCTTCTCATTTTTTAAAACCATATTTTATATTTTAAAGGGATATTAAACACTTGACACCAGCCTTTTGTTAAACTAACAGTTACCCCTAGCCTCCTTTCCTTTTCACCATCTTTCCTCTTCTCTGCATCTTCATCTCTTCCAAACCATCAACATTATCATCCACCACCATCCCTCTTCTCTATTTTGTTCATCCTCATCATCTCCACTCGCGTGCCATGCTGCCTCATCACCTCTAGCCTACTCCCTGGAACACAGGCCCTCCCTGCCATTCCCTACTCATCTACACTCTCAAAAACTCCAACTTTCTCTTTCAAACCATCAACATTTATCGTATTCGGGCAAAATTTTATGAAAATATTTGCAGAATGTATGTAAAAAGCAGGTGATTGGAGGTATCTAACTTAAGTTCCAAAAAGTGTAAAAATCACAAACCTCAACTGGCCAAAATAAAAATTTTCACACACTTACCTCCTGCTCAATAGCCATGCCAATGTGCACTGTAGCTTGGACAACTTGGATACACCAATCTTCATGCACAGCCATGACCAACCCCATCATCTTATGCATCACAATGACAGCCATCTTATCTGCTGGTAACAATTTAATATGAGGTGCATAAGCAGCCTTCTGCTTCTTCATTCTTTGCACACTCTAATATCTCCCTATTGCCTCCCCCGGCGATTCAAACCACCCCAAAAACAGCCCCTTTATGCATGGCAAATTCGGCGCCAACTTTTTCTCAATCATTTTTGCTTCCAAATCTTTATATTCATCCACCATTCTCTCCCACGCTTTAGTCTCTTCCTTCAACTGCCTCCTCCTCAACGAACTAACCTTTATTTTCTTCAACTTGAGTTTTCGTTCTTGCTGCTTGATTCTCTTGTAAAGACTTTTTGCGATTCTAAAAATACAAGTTGCTAACTGTTATTGTTTCGAGTCTAGCAACTTGTGCAAACGTGTCTGAATAATCCACACCAAAAACTTGAGCATACCCTTTCGCTACTAGTCTTGTCTTGTGTTTATTAATTGAGCCATCTGCATTAAGCTTGGTTCTGAACACCTATTTAACACCGATGATTTTCCTATCTTGTGGTCTGTCAACGAGCTTCCACATTTGATTTCTTTCTATCATGTACAACTCCTCCTCCATTGCAGCTATCCACTTCTGATCAAGTCTTGCCTCATTGTAGCTTGCTGGTTCATAAACAGCAATATTGCATCTCTGATAAATTTTAGATAATAATCTAGTGCCTCTTATTGGTATGTCATCAACCATCTCATCTTGCCCATTTTCGAAACTCCTTTTCAGTTTCGTTGAGTCTTGTTTGTGCTTGTCTGAAACCTCCCAGCTCCATTCTTCATTCTCCACAAGATGAACATCTCTGCTCACAATGATGCTTTTTGATTGTGGCTGAAACACTTTGTAAGCCTTGGAAAATGTACTGTATCCAACAAAAATGCCAGGTGTTGCCTTCTTGTCTAGCTTGTCAC
>JANKKB010000189.1:0-25126 GCA_026225775.1 Bursera palmeri
AAATCCTTTGCCCATTGTTTATTTTTTATTGTGTTATTTCCATTTCAAATTTATGCTGCGTGAGTCTATTTCATAACAAAAGCTTGAGGTACACATACTCACCGACACAAAAACCACACCTCGTCTTCCTTGATCATAGTACTTCTTCATTCGATTTTGAGCCTTTTCTCTAGCTCATTCTTTGCCCTCGCAAGAACCTCATCTCATGCAATCAATCTCCTACAAATAAGAGGAACACTATCCACTCAGGATTTAGACAGATATGTCTATGTTGCATCTATGCGAAGTTTATGTATATAGTAACAATAATTATACTAAACCATAAACTTCACATGACCCAGTTTAATGTATACATTATACACAAAGTGCATTTATTTTAAAGTCTCTATTTTAATGTTTTTAGACTTATCATCCCCACGGAGGTAAACGATACATCAATCTTACCCAAACAGAAAACCCAACTCGTGTTTATAGATTTTGAACTAAATTTGAACTTTAATTTTAAGTTCTGAGTCTCTCATATATAACAACCTCATATAACCTGTAACTTAATTAATATATTAGCTCTAGATCCTTGATCATTAAATAGAGATTAAAAGAGACAAGATGAAAAAGTGAATAATACAATTATTATTTATTTCACAATATTGTTAATATTTACAAGGAATGTGTCCTACTCTTAAGGCATAACTTTAACAAAGTTTTACATCATCTTAGAAAGTCTAACATGACTTTCTTTCAATACCTCAAATCTAGCCTTGTTGGTAATAGGGTTAGTCCCCAAAGTAGTGACACTATCTCTAGATTCCATTGATGCCACAAAAGTTTTCAACCCACAAATAATATCAACCGAGAATTTTTCATCCAAACAAATTCAACTGAGAAAATACTAGAAAAAATTCACAATGTAGAAAAAACTTCTTAAAGCCGAAAACTTTGACCTTAACACCAAAAATTCTCTCCCCACAAATAATGACTCTCAACGAAAGCACCAAATTGTTGAAGACTTAGTTAGAAGTCCAACAACAAGCCTAATAAACAATCTTATAAATCCTTTTAATCTAGGATATTATCCCAAATAACAGTGAATATAGAAAGCAAAGAAATCAAATCAAACAATTGATCTAATTAACGTACAAATATTAGATTAATTGAACCTCTATACTAAAGACACAAAATTGTCTTTAATCTAGCCCAAGCAAACAAAGTAGAGAGTATCTTGCAAACTCAAATATTCAAGAATCTCCTTAAAGTCAAACCTTTGATCAATAATCCAAAAGTTAATAATAATAAATTTCACTAGCCTTTATATAGGCTCCAAATACCTTAATTATCCTAATTATAATGTAGGACGTATTAAGTTGTCCCATTAGGAATAATATAAGACTTTAAAACGGAAAGAAGCTCTCCCATAATACATTTCTAACTCAATGGACCGTGTGGTAACAAAAGGAACGAGGAGATGATGCAAACTGAAATGATGTTAAATTCATTCATAAGCAAGATAAACAATAACAAATCAATTGAAAAAAAGAAAAGAAAGGGAGATAAGAATTGAAACTTTAAGGGGTGTAAAGGTGGGTATAAAAAGTAAAAGATGCTTAAGCTAATTAGATTTTTTTCTACTGAATTATAAATTTATTTAGGATAATTTTATAATAAAAGTTTTAACAAAAAATGGGTGTGTTACTAAAAAAANATTGAGTGTAAAAAGTCCCACCATTTCAAATAACTTTTGGATGTTTAAATTGGATTGACCCCATAGTATACCTTTAAACCTTGGTAAAGACATTTTTTCTAAAACAAATAAATCTATTCAAGTTAATTTGAAGCACTAGGATATGAAAGTGATCGCTAAGATTAAAAATATATAGCAAATCAAATCTCACTAATGAGAAAAGTAAGATCTCTAACATTTCCCATCACTCCTCAACTCTTTACTCATATCACTTCACAGCTTTCTCTTTATTGTATAGGTCATAAAAGATCACGACAATACCTTTTCAAAATAGTAAACTTTTATTTGATTTGATTTGGAATTGGACAACCACTTCTAATACTAGTTAAAATGTATTTCAAAATGCTTCAACTTTTAAGATTTTTCGATTTCTTGCAAAAAGACAAGAAAAAAAAATTGACCACGTATATCCCATCATGTTCTTATAATATTTGCATATTTAACTAATTCATAATTTATATTATTAACATAAGTAATATTATGTGTACAAAGTCTGATCCGTAAACTTTGTATACAAAATGATATTATATCACTTGAATGATAAGGTGAATAAATAAAAATAAAAATAAAAAATATTAATTTATTCACCTTAATAATCACATGATACTACGTCATTTTGTATATAAGATTATATATATTATAATATTGCTCTATTAACATTCATAAAGTATCATATGGTCCCTGTTATAGGAAGCATACGACGCCGTATTTGCAGTAGAAACTCGACCGCATTTTGTCCGACAGAAATATAATTATTAAGACAATTATATGGAACACGCTATCCAATTGGTATACAGCTCACTAAATATAGTAAATTTACCATAAAGGTATCAGATCCAGCAGCTCCTCTGACCAGTGACAACCTCAAAAAATCAAGGGCGTTTCCGTCATTTAACAGCCACCATATAAATCAAACAAATGTGTAACCGTTGTCTCTCTTCCGGGGACTCCATCAATCGCCGATCACCTAAAGCCATTCATAAAATGTATTTTTAATTCAAATTAAAATTTCAAGAGAGGGAGAGAGAGAGTACTGACAATGCGAGAATGGCTCAGTACAGGCAATCAGGCCATTACATCAATTCGAACGGCGCGACGTCGTCCGCCGGCGACCATGTCGTCTCCATAGGGATCCGTACCACGGCGCCGTACAACAAGCAGGCTCGGCCTCGGCGATCGGCTCGCTCCGAGAAGGCCAGTCGGCGCCTCTCGATCGGCTCCGTCATCGTGTTCCTCTCTCTCGTGCTCCTCGTCACTGTCTTAGCGTATTTTTACATCTCTGGATATAATAGCCACAGAGAAGATAGTAATTATAACAATGAAGGTCAGTTTATTTCGCATTCGTTTATTTGGTTTTGGACAATGTCGATCAATTTTGGTTTAGGATATCAGATTTCATGTAGGGATTTTAAAAGAAAATGTAATATGTCTTTGCTTGCTTGGAAAGTGTGGGAAAAGGCAAGAAAGTTGACGCTGTTTCCAAACAGTTATCATCTAGGCTATTTTTGTGAAACAATTTTGAATTGATGACAAAGAGAGCTCAATTTGAGGCAAGTTGTTGTATTGAAGTAAGCTGAAATATAAGAGCTTAAGTGCTTTTTCGCAGCCAAAAACAATAAGTTGAAAATTTCAAATCATGTTGATTGAGTTCTTGTATTAGCTTGCATAGCTGAAGCTGGAGATTGCGTTCTAAATTTGGACTTATTATTATAGTTTGATCGCTTGTATTGGTATGACTGTAAGTTATTTATTTATTGGGAGAATGCTTCTATAGTTTGTTATGACTTTTCATAATTTGAAGGGTTATGTTAGCTTTTACTAAATTGCTAAAGAAGTATGTGTTTTTTGGTGCAGAGATAAATAGCTACCATCCTGTTGATGAAGAGTTGAAGAATGACCTTGATTTTCTTACGAATGTGACACGAACAGACACCTTTAAAGTACTTGGTTTTGGCAAGGGTTCAGTAATGCATGGACGAGATTCAAGATATTGGGATAAGGATGATAGGAGAAGGGATGATGATTACAATGAGGATGTAGTGGAGCATGCTAAGGGTGATTCCACTCATATGGATCATGTTCCTGTGAAAGTGGATGATGGCAACAAGAAGACCTCTTTTGATGATCCTCACAAGGGCTTAGAGAGGAAAGGTGTTGGGTTGTACAATGAAGCAGGACGTAATGAATTGAAAATGTATGAAGCAAAATATGAGGAATCCCTAAAGAATGTAGGYCAATTAGGAAACGATGATGCAAATGAAAAKCAACAGTCTAATGATAAAGAGTTTGGAAAACAAAGTGAAGCTATTGATGCTAATGATGAGTATGATGATAATGCTGAGTTTCATGGTACACAAGTAGAAGACTATGAAGATTCTGGACAGAACAAAGAGGATGACTCTGATGTAGCAAAAGTCAAGAATCAATATCATAGGGAGACATCTGGTTTTCATGATACTGGAATGCGGGAGCAAAATATTGTGAGGGAGGTTGAGGAAGCCTCCCGCTCTTCATTTGGGGACTCTTCTATGACATCTCAGAATTTAGGCAATTTTAACACAAATAATCGGCAGGTTGCTCGTGTTGGTGCTCAGTCTACCAAAAGCTCTAAATCAGATTCAAAAAGAAAATCAAAACGACGCAAATTTTCTGGTAATTTTTCTGTTCTGTCATGTTTATGTTTGTGCTCTTTTAATTTCTCTTGTGTAAAAGCATATCCTTTGATATTTTAGATTATGTATGCCAGTATAAGCTGCAGCTTTTGTTTATTTTTTTGAATTATGGAAAATTTTCTTTCAACTGTGATCCTGACATTGAGTTAAAAGTCCTAAACTATGAAAAATTATCTTTATCTGTAATATTGCCATTGAGTTATGACCTAACTTATACCATCTTTTGAAAATCTTAAAACTGCTATTGGATAGAGGTATGCCTTCAGACTAGTATTTTTTTTTTTCTGTAGTTGCATTGCAGATGTTACTGTCCTGACACGCCTTTGGACTAGTCTTACTATCTGTAGCTAATGGATATTCTCTGGGTTCTATGAATTAACTGACCTTTACTTTAGCCAGCTACGCATTGCTCTTTTTCAGCATTTTCCTGCAAAAGACATGCATGCATGTCAAATGGAATGTATAGGAGTTATCTCAAACTCATGCCGCTGAATTGTATATGACAAGCAAAAATTTTAAAATTGAGTTGTAAGTTACTTTGGACTAGATTTGACTTGATCTAAAGGTTTATATGTTTTAAGCAATGTATCATCCATCCTTATATTCTGCTTAGGCGTTGAACTTGAAAAATAAAAAAATTCATGGGTTTTCTATATCAGGCACAAGAAGAGGGAATCTGTTAAATGCTTCAATGTGGAAAAACCTGATTGCACAATGTACCATTGAATGGAAAGGCTGATGAAAAAAGTAATTACAGTTTTCCGTCTAGTTGACTGAAAATCGATTTATTTTATTAATTGGTGAATGTACACCCAATTCAATGGTTACTGGTTTTAACTGGATGCTGGAGACTCACTTTGCTTTCGGTTTTTGTGACCAAACTGCCATGATGAATTGTAGTTTCATAATATTGGTGTCTATTAGTTCAGTTGAGTCTAGTGTTTTGAGGTTTTGAATTATGTAACATATGATTGGCACAGCACAATATATCTTCATAAGTTATGGTAATTTAGGTGTTTCACTTGCTTCTGTGGAGTTAATTACTCTTATGATTTCTCTTTAAGTTTCAATTTGTTTTCCTTAGCTGACAAGGCATGTCCAAAATTCTTAGGGGCCTCTTGTGAAATGAAGTTCTTAAATTCTACTTCACAGCTTGTGGAGCCTTTAGAAAGTCGAAAATTTGCAAGATTTTCCTTGCAGTACACTGAAGTGGAGGAGAAGCCCGATGGAGAAGCACAGTGGGAGCCTAGATTTGCTGGGCATCAGAGTTTACCAGAGCGGGAGGAATCTTTTGTTGCTCATGACCAAAAAATAAATTGTGGATTTGTTAAAGGTCCTGAAGGATCTCCAAGTACTGGATTTGACTTGGCCGAAGATGATGCAAATTATATTAGTAGATGTCACATTGCTGTTGTCTCTTGTATTTTTGGAAATTCAGATCGGTTAAGGACTCCTTCTGGTAAAATGGTATGAACGGCAATTATTTTTCATTCTATTTTCTGTGCTTTCTTCAGAGATGTAAATGTTTCTTATAGAAGAAAAAAGGAACTAAATTTTTAGTATGGTATTAATATAACTTCTTTGTAATGGGTCAAAACAATGAAGTGGTTTACTTCCAATGCTTTTTTGAGCATTGGTATTTTCTTTAATTGTAGTTGAATCTTTATTCAGAAAATATTAATTCATATCTTTTGTAAATCTTATATCCTTGAAGTTTTGGAAGATTGATGAACTTGACTTAATAATTAGGCACTGTTATGACAAAATCTTATTACTTTATATGAAATCATCTCATTATGTTATTATGAGTACACTGATTCTGCTAAGTGATCCATTGTTAGTATGTAAGTTACATTGAATCCTTGGTTACTGTTGATATGCATTATAAGATTTGAGTAGATTGAGAAGAGCATGCTATGGACTTCTCCAAAAAAGTAAAAATTGAAAATGTTGGAGTATGCTATGGTAGTGTACAATTTTATTCCTTTTTATTATTGTTTTATTTCATTGTTCTGGTCCTTGTTCAATTCTAATTATTATTTTATATACTTGGTAATCATCATTTTTATCACATGGATGGCATGCCCAGAAGAAAATGTTATATTGTATTTGAATCCATCTGCAGCATGAATTGCATGTTTTGTTGAGTATACTTCTCTTTAGTGTATAAAATCATGTTTCATAGGATCATTTTTTATTTTCTTTATCGTATGTATGACACAAGGCATCAGTCATATTTACTGCTGGTGCGTATCTCACTTTCGGACTGAGCTTCTGTCAATTAATATATCATTTCTGTTTTCGTAGTGAGAAAATTTTCTTCTGAGCTGCTGGTACATTGCATTTGACATTTTATATGCGATGCACAAATTTTTAAGTACATATTAACTGCAAGCATATTTGATAATAATAGTTATTTTACTTATCATTATACTTTTAAAAAGTACTTCCAGGCACAGGAAAAAATAAATATTGAAATTCACTTTTTCATTTTCTTTCATCTTCTCTGCAGTTAAAGTTTTGGCTATGCTACATACTGTGGTTTGTTTGTATATTTTTGTGATGTTCATTAATGTTAGATTTATATATATTTCCCTATTTAATGCAATAGAATGTGGACTACTTTTGTGATGTTATTTTGAATGTTTTGAACTTTCCCATCTTTACATTAATTCAGTTATAAACACTAGACATTTTGCTACTTATCTTTTAACATTTGGACTTTTATATACATAGCATGTTAGGACATTGTAGGGTCTACAATTTGTCATATTACTCAAAATCATGATAATATAGTTTGTAGAGAAAATTTCACGCTCCCTGGGTGCTGAAAAATGTTGATAAAGTTGAGCACTCACTTTGCTACATGTGCCTGGTTGGTGTATTTGTTAGGTCGCTTTTGCTGTTCTTACATCCAACTTCTCTTATGCATTTGATTAAGCACTTCCGGTTCTTGGGAATGCTTGTTCCATTTGAATCTCTTGAGTTCTGTTTAGCCATTTTGGATGCCAAGTTCAATTTGTTATATTCATCTATTTGATTTAAAATTGTAAATAGTGCTCAATCAGTTTCCACTTTTTTTTCAGGTCACTCGTTTGTCAAGGAAAAATGTCTGCTTTGTTATGTTCATGGATGAACTCACTTTGGCAACACTTTCTTCAGAAGGTCATGTACCAGATAGAACAGGTTTTATTGGTTTATGGAAGATAGTTGTCGTGAAGAATCTACCTTATGCTGATATGCGTAGAGTGGGTAAAGTACCAAAATTGTTGTCACATCGACTATTTCCTTCTGCAAGGTGAGAATTAAAGTAAACAGGATAGGGATTTTTTAGTATTATAACGCAGTTAATTGATTAGAAATAGGCCTGTTATATATCATTTTCATTAGTGTGATTTCTGTCCCTTGTAACAAAATTTACTCATTCTAACTCTATGCAATGATTACTGTCATTGTCCTCTGGTCACTCTAACAAGCAAAATGACGGTAGGAAATGGGTGCCTAGTGGTTATGCATTGTTGCATTGCACCTTAAACTCGTTTCCGCATTATCTCTATGGGCTATTTATGTGTTTATTGATAGAAATTACTTGAGCCCTTTAGGGTTACCTTTTCTTAAATTAATTTGAAAACATTTACTGCCTTTTCTTTTCAAGTACATTGTTTCAAGTTTGTTGCTTTCTTGTTTAATATTGTCATTGATGCATTAAAATTTAATATTTGCATAAATTTTTGGTTGATCCTTCATGAAGTTGTATGGGATTGGCTCGGTGGTAAAATCACTTAGCTCTCGTGTCTAGGAAGCATTAGGTCTAAGGTTCGACTTTCATTGGATGCAATTAATTCCTTAGGTTATACTAGTTGGCTGTTGCCTGAGATTTACCTGATTTGCGTGGAGGGGCGCTTCTTTGCACAAATCTCATGGACTAGTCAGTCTCGGACATCATTAAATAAAAAAAGAAAGAGGAAAAAAAAAAGGTCTGGATTAATGAGCCATGATACATGACTTCTCATAAATGCACATTCTCTTTCTGATATCTGTTTTGAGTGTGATAGACGTCCAGTTTTATTTACTTACTCTAGGAGGAATCGTAGAGGATCAAAAACAGAGTACTACTTACTTTTTTCCCTTCACATATATTTGGTGGCTTCTTGTGTAACTTAGCTCAATATTGGCTGGAAAGAAAGTTTTATATGCTAAAATTATCAGAAGTCTTGGAACCATACTGCTGTACATTTATGTTAACTACCAATTGTCAATTTTTTAAACAAGTTAGATATTGAGATCTTAGCAGGCATTAAATAAAACATGAGGATGTTGAGTGAAGCTACTATGATTTATGAATTTTGTTGCAGTGAAGTGATGTAATGACATGATCAGAAAAAAATAAAAAGGAAAGAGCTACTGTTATTTCTTTGGAATTTGTCAATAAGTAATCTTCAAAAACTTAACTTTTATGATTGTGCTATGCGGAGGCACATTTTGTTATATCACCTATGCAAACTGGTATATGGCATAACTTTTTTTTTTTTTTTTGGGAGTGAAAACTCAGTCTATTTGTCTGACTCTCTGCTTTTCAAAATTTCTCAGATATTCAATCTGGTTAGACAGCAAATTACGTCTCCAACTTGATCCTTTACTCATCTTGGAATATTTCTTGTGGCGAAAAGGTTATGAGTATGCCATTTCTAATCACTATGACCGGCATTGTGTATGGGAAGAAGTTGGACAAAATAAGAAGCTGAACAAGTATAATCATACAGTAATTGACCAACAATTTGAATTCTACCAGGCTGATGGGTTGAAAAAATTTGATGCCTCAGATCCCAACAAGCTCCTTCCTAGCAGTATGAACTTGTTTATATACATATCTGTGTAACATTACTCTTGCACAAGTTTACCTGTATATTTCACATTTTGTTGGAGGAGCTTGAATCTCCCTCCCCCTCTTCCCCTTATTTATTTATTTATTTTTAAAATTTTTAATAATAAAAAACCAAAGATTCGTTTATTTATGTGAGATGTATTTTCTGCCACAGATGTTCCTGAGGGCTCTTTTATCATAAGAGCACATACACCGATGTCAAATTTGTTCTCTTGTCTTTGGTTCAATGAGGTTGACCGGTTTACTCCTCGTGATCAGTTGAGTTTTGCGTACACATACCAGAAATTGAGAAGGATGAATCCTGGAAAAATGTTCTATCTTAATATGTTCAAGGTATGAAGTCCCATCACCTCTGTTAAAGCAAATGGAATTTATCTCATTGGTCAACTTCAAGAATTTGATTTGTTGTTAAGGCTTTCTTCCTTAAAATCACTCACAAAGGCAATTTTGAGATTTTCGGCTTTTATTTGGTTTCATGCATTGCAGGACTGTGAGAGGAGAACCGTAGCTAAGCTGTTTCGACATAGATCAGATGAGAAACGGGATGTTCATCATCAAGCAGCAATGTAAATTGTTTTCCTATATTGAACTTCTTATCAGAAGCTCTTTTATACATTATGCTCGGGTGCACTGTGAAATTATGTCCAATTACTGCAACGTGTAAAAGTGATGGTTTCCTACAATATACTTCATAATCTGCGACTTTGACTCAAGTGAAAAGTCTACAGGATCTACTACATTTTTGGCAGCAATTTATAAGGGTGAAACGTATCTGCACCTTAAGATATCAATGCAGATGAGAAATTCTTATACCCATTTATCTAATTCATTTTACATTCATTCCTTCATCTAGCGGCAGGCAAACCACTCGATTTGTTGTATTACTTCCACTACAAGTTAGTATTTGTTTTCCTTTTCCTCTTCAGTTGGTGACCACGTTTGTTGTTGTTTGTAAAAATTTTGATGCCTTATTCAGGCTTGTATGATATATTGGAAATTTAATTAGTGATCTGCAATTGATTAATGTGTTGATTTAAGTAAACCTTACAGAGTTATAATTGATCGGTTGCTTTATTCATATCGTCTTTATGCCACTTTAGTTTCTACCATTAAATTGTCCCACCTTGCATTGTCATCGAAGGATATTTTAAATTAATTTATAAGTTTTTCTCAATCAAGTAAATGTATTTCGATTTTCACTCGAAATACATGATTGTTTGCATCAACAAATTCAAATTAGTTGAGTTCGCCTGTCTAGAAATCTTCTTATATTTATAAGTGTTGGACTCAAGCAGAACAGGTGCATAATCGTTCACCGCAGGAGTCAAGACTCGAGATTCATTTAACTTAATGTTCTAATATAGCTGGATTGTGGTAAAAATGATCAGCTGAGTCTTGCGTATACATACCAGAAATTGAGAAGGATGAATCCTGGAAAAATGTTCTATCTTAGTATGTTCAAGGCATGAAGTGTTGAAAATGATTCAAATTGGTTTGCTTAGACTAAGCGGCTGTTCCTCTGTTCTTCTGCAGTCAAAAAGATTGCTTCTATTTTGTTCTGCAGCCTAAGGCCAAAAATTAAGTATATATGTTCATGTGGCTAACCATTAATGTCTTTATAAGTAGACAAATTAAAAGTTGTGTAGAGATGATCATCCAAATAAAGTTATTAGGAGATTATTTCACCCTGATTGATTATAAAAACGATCACTGTTCCAAAAAAAATGTTGCTTTGAAGATAATTTCAATGTCATTGAATTTATAATTCGTTTAAGATTCTATATTTATCCATGATAAGTATAATTTTAAAATATATTATACATGTGTATATATTCAATTGCGGATACAAAAACATTAAACCCATTTTCATCAAGTCTCCGAGATTCTTTTAACGACCTATGTTGTGTGGAATGGTTATCTATAAGATAAGTACACAGAAAAGGCATTGCTTCTTTTCTATTGCATTAAAATTTTAAAATAAAAACAAAAATAAAAGAGAGAGAGATAGAGTTCAGTAAATATAATTCAAGCAGTTAACAAAATCCTTTAATATGCCAATAGAGAAAATAGAGGAGCTTAAAACTGCATATTTTCTTGGGTTAGTTTCCTAGCTAGCTTTAACATTTAGGAATCAAGAAAGGCGCTTGAGGCCCTCCATCAAAGCGTTGGTGTGCTCTGGCTTCCCAACAGACATCCGAACATAACCCTTCAATTCTTTGTTATTATAGTGACGGATCATCACTCCCATCTTTGCAAGGTCCTCCTGTGCCACAAAATAAAACTGTGAACGTTACCACACATGCTCATAGTGAAAGATACCAGAACCTAGTAGCAGATTATGATGTAACCCGAATAGGTAGGACAACGATAAAAAGAGAATTCAAGATGAGCTGTAAGGTTAGATATCAAGAATTAATCACAGGGAGTAGTTGTTAGATAGCTTAATATTAATTTCGAGCTCTTACCTAGGTTTGGATCAAGTGATTATTTAACATGATATCAAAGCCGCTCTTTGTATCTGGGTTTGATTTGGTTTGGTTTTGGTTTAGTCCATGCTAGACATGAGGGGGCTTGTTAGATAATTTAATGCTAGAGTGGGTCATAGTTTAATCAAGTCATTTGGTTTATAAGGATTTCAGAAGACATTCAAGAGAGTAAGATGGCATGGAAATGATTGGTGACAAAAAATCAGCCAGAGCAACGGCAAAGAACTCAGTTGTTCTCAGACGAACAAGACAACATTTCCATCAAGTACGACCTTATAGGAGAAACAATCAATGAAGGAGAAATTCAGCTTAAACATTGCAAATCCGACAAAGCAAAGATTGACATATTTACAAAAGCTTTGTCAAAAGAAAATTTTCAACATCTAAGAAACCTTTTGGGAGTGCTAGATCATCATATTAAAAGGGGGAAATGTTGATTAATGTTCTATGTAAAAGGATAAAATTATGTAGCTTGTCCCTTTATGTATTTTGTTAAAGTTAATTTGTTGCTTAAAATTCGGTTGTATTTAGGGACACATGTGAGTTTTCTATTGGACTAGGAAGTGCTGTATATAAGTCTGTAAAGGTCAAGAGGAATGAAAAATACACAGCAAAAAGCCTCAAAATTTACAAGGAAAAAAAAAAAGGTCTCTTTATGCCCTACCTACTGCAGTGAAAATCTGAAGCTTTTTCTCTTGATTCTTTCACTTTTTCACACACAGATCAACTCCAGGGGCAACTATTAGAACCATGTAACATTGGAGTTCCAACCATTCTTTTGAAGTCTGCATTTTCTTCTAACGACAACGTGCCATAGAGAATTGGCTCCATTCCAAAGTCATTTTCCTAACATGGCTATTTCCTTCTCAACAAATAATCACCACTAAAACCCTTTAGAAATGGCTTGATAAACCATTTTCCAACTAACCAAATAGTCTTTTTTGCCTTTCCCCTACTTCCTAGCAAAAACTGGTGATAATTTTTTCAACCCTTTTACCATATTGATAGGAATACAAAAAAGGGAAAAAGTAAGGATGGATTTAGACAAAAGATGCCCATAGAAGAGTGAATCTACCTCCCTTACAAAGCATGGTCTTTTTTCCGCCTTCCAACCTTCTCCAAACTTTCTCCATAACCCAATTACTGAATGCTAGAACCCTTGGGTTACCTCCCAATGAGATTCCAAGATACTTCACAGTCCAACCACCTATCTCACACCTTACCATCGCTATTATTGTACCAATCTACATTTTTGAAATTTATATATAGGTAATTAAGCCATTCACAACCAAATACAAAACCCAATAAGATCATGAAACTTACTTTATCCCCAAATGGGAAAAGATTGTCATTGGCAAATTGATGACAAGAGGCCCAATTCCTTTCTTTTCCTTTCCTTTCCAATAACAAAACCTCCTACAATGTTAACCTTCTTGGCTCTATCGATTACATCCAATAATCCACTCATTTTTTGCTGAAGCCTTTGACCTTGGAACGCACCATCCAGAAACTATCAACTAAAAGATCATAGGCCTTCTTAATCTGATACATCAAAGCCTCCTTTTTTTACTTCCTGCTTTCTTCTACTATCTCGTTAAACAATTAAAATAGCATCCCAGATTTGCCTATCCTTCACAAAAGCTCCTTGATTGGCTAATATAGTTTCGAAGCAAAGTATGTGTAACTTCAAAAGTTAAATCTTTACTACAACCTTATAAAGGCCAGCATCCAGAGCAACAGGTCCATATTCATTACTCCGCAAAGGATCATTCTTCTTGGTAATAAAACAAACACAGCCAGAAAACAAGATCTTCAAAGAACAGCTTTCTGTCCTTCAACAAACACACAGTGATATTTAATGAACAATGGAACACAATTTTTTGGAATGACCCAACTAATTTTAGCCTCTCCAAAAGCACAAATGTATGTAGCACTGGTTTTTTAATTGGCAGTCTTTCTCTAAAAGTTCAGCAAAAATTCACATCCCAACACTCGTGAACAAGAGCCAAGGTGATTATATCTAGGCTTGAATATTTGTTGTTTGAACTTCTCCCCCTGAAAGTCCTCTCAAAATATTTTAATTTCACACCAAGCAGTATTTTTTTTTTTTTTTTGAAAATTATGTCCCATTTAATTCAGTGCATACACCAAGAATTCTAGGTTATCAAAAAAAGAAAAAAAAAATCTGCTTTTTTTAAGAAAGGGTTTAAGAACTTTAAAACAACTTAATTTTCCATCAAAACCTTTTCACGATTGGGAATCATGGAAATATCTGAGAGGCATCACACAAACAACTGAACCTAAGATAAGGTTTGCAGACATGAAAAACCTACAATATAAACCATGACTCCGAAAAACTGGAAATTGAAGAAAAAAAATTCAATTGTTCCTGCCGGTAATAAAAAAAATTTAATATGTAAAAGCAGGGATTTGCAAGAAAGAATATATACCTTTAGCTTCTTAGCATCCTTTCCAGATGTAACCTCACAAAGAATAAAATTTGAATAGCTTGGAAATGGATTGAGAAATGGTACTTCCTTCAAAAGTTTAAAAAGCCTTCCCCGTTCTTGTATCAACATCTCTTTCACGTTCTGGTATTTATTGTGAACTGGTATTAGGAATTATTCTCAAGGATAAAGGATTTTATATTTGGATCAGAAAATTACACAAGCATAAAAAAAAGCCCAAAAAAGAAATGGATAAAAACCTCCAGATATGTAGGGTTCTGTAAAGCTGCACATGCAGCAACTTCAGCAGCAACAGAGACATTATAAGGCTGCTTTGCGCGCCAGATATACTCAATTATGCTCAGAGGAAATGCTCCATATCCAACACGAAGTCCAGCTAGACCTGCAACCGAATTCATTTTCAGTGTAAGTTTTGGCTGTCTCAAATTTTGGCAGTAAAAGGTGCATAATGCACACAGATAAATAATGTAAGCCAGCATAAAACTGATTTGTCAGTAAACGATTTGCTGAACAGATATATCTAATTATTATAACCTCCTAAAAGAGCACCAAAACATATATCCCACAAATAAAAGACTATCAAATGTAAAGACTGAGTTTTAATTCTCAGTACAAATTTATATCATCCAATGTGTAATAGCAATGATATGCAGTAGTATTGTATAGTTCTATGAATCCATGTAACAAGAGCAATTGAAAAAATTATAAATGTAGTTATTACACATTGGATAATTTAGTTTTTGTTCTGAGAATTAATCTGAAATTATTTATTCTGTAACAGATCAATACCATTACCACTATGCAATATGTATATGTAACTTGACAAATCCATGCAAATAGAGCTATCTTAAACATTTAAGGTTAAGGATCACAACCAAATATATTCTACTTCCAGGGAAAACTCGGAACAAAATTCTCCTTTTTCTTTCCAAGCAACCAGAGAGGGCTGGTTGGAAGTTAGAATTAGCAACATAGCAAGAAGTAGTATGGTAAATGGTACCTGCATGAACTTTGCATATAATTCATAAATCTTTCAAAATTGTAATGGCACTGATAAACAGGGTGAGAGCATTTTCCAAAGGTAGCAAATTATTACTTAAAAGAAAGGGGAAGGCAGGTCAACGTTGTGCTTTAATCATTACACTTTGTATTTTCTTTCATTCTTTACTATAAATTTTAATAAAATGAAATTGATTAAGAACCATATCCCATGACGTATAAGGCATCAAATTTAGAGAATCCTACAAACATGTTACTTCATCAAATAGAACAAGCAACATAGTAATACCATACCAGCTCTTTTGCTAAATGTTCGAAGAACAATCAAGTTATCATGCTTCTTCACCCATTTCATCCTGGATTCAAGTCCTGAAAACTCAATGTATGCTTCATCCAGTACCACCAATATGGGCATCTCAAGGATCTTGAGAAGGTCTTCATTGTTGATGATACTGAGAAACCATAGTTAACATGACAAAATATGTAGTCGGAATAAAACTCAAAGGATCTATGAGAAAAGAATTGTATGAGCTTTTCCATGTTCCAAATTTTAAATCACACTCTATGAAATCCCCAAACAGGATAACTACATCACTATTACACCAAAGATGTAAGTGTTTTTCTATTGTTATTTTTCTTTTAAAAAAAAAATCAATACTTTGAAGCTTTGTTGGAAAAAAAAAATGTTTGTTTTTTGACAATTTTGCTTGAATGAGAAAAGATAAACCCTATCTTAACATTTTCAAAGTTTCCATATACATTTCTAATGCACATCACCACTGAATGTATTATTTGAGAAAATATAAAACCAGTGCAAATAGAGGGATTTGAAAATCAGAAGGAGGTGCATATAGCTTCTACACATATATTAGAAGTACCATGTTGAAAAACATTTTTCAACTTTTGATTGTTGCCAAATGAGCAAACCTGAAACTCAAAATTAACAATTTTGGTTCAACACTTAATATTGAACATCAAAATCACATGAATACCAATTTCTTTATTATATGGATAACCGTTCAGTGCAGAGCCAACTATTCACAAAATGACTATTGTCTCCCAGAGTCACTTGTATCTCTACAAAAAAATTAACGTTTCACCAGTAAAACATAGCCTGTGAGCAGAGAAAGAAATACCTTCCATCAGGATTATTTGGAGAAGTTAGAAATATGCATTTTGGTTTCTGTCGCTCAACAGCATCAGCAATAAGTTCCACATTCAAGCTAAAATCTGGCTTCCTTGGAACTGCAGAAGAGTACACCATGTGAAGTTTCCACTGGATAAAATACAAACGTAGTTGATGCCAAATGAATGAGTAAATGAACAATTTCAAGTTTATATTGCTTTCTTCTTTTCCTATCTTTCCTATCAAAATATTATGATTTAAAAGAAAAGAGAGAATTAATTTACATAACTGAATCTAGAGAGGGAACAAGCTGTCCACACAAAATCCTCAAAAGAGACAATCAAATAACTGGAGGATTCTGTCCAAATACAATAGACTCCTCACGTATTTCCATAAATAAAGTAAAGACAACCTAAAACATTATTTTCATGATCCCAGCCCTCCCAACATCAATCCAACCCTGCCCCTTCAGAAGGGATTTAGGACAAGTCAGATAAATCATGTTAATGATTAATTGTCAAAATACAATTCAGAACTTCAAATTAAATATGCCATCGAAAATAAAAACTATTACAAAGCTTATCTTTACCTTTGATAACAAGCGCCCCATTAACAGCGGCATCAAATTCATACATTGTAAAGGTCGGAGGGCAGTCCACAATCTTGTCACCAGGATCTAGCACACATCTGTAAAAATAGAAATAATAATAATAATAACATATGTATACTAGAAATTTTTCTCTTCCTGAAGTTAAATAGATATTATGAGCTAATGCATAGCATGGTTAGAATATTAATCTAATCAAAAGTTTAAGTAACTAACCGCATAATCAAATCAATGAGCTCATCTGCACCACAGCCAACAAGAATATGATTTGGTTCAAGCCCTGAATCTTCAGAAAGGGCATGACGCAGTCGACGGCTTTCAGGGTCAGGATAGATATATGGGAATTTCAATTGCCCCAATGCTTCACTAACCTGCAAACAGTCTGAAACTTGCAGTCAGATATGGTTCTGACAATCACTACATACCAGATTCAGAAACCAAACTTTAAACAAATGTCCAGACTATTTTGATTATATGACAAAAGAAGTATGACGCTGCATATAACTAGCCTCTGGAGGTGGACCATAGGGGTTTTCATTTGCATCTATTTTGATGATATCCTCAGGTTTTCTTCCAAGTTGGGTTGATAATACCTATAAATAAAATGAGAGAGAAAATAAAATATAAAAAATAAAAATAAAAAGTAACTGTTTTAAATGCGAGTAAATTCATTAACTACCACGAGGGACTATTTAAGCAGGTGAGAATGGAGCGTTTGTTAACTTTCACATGGATTAATAGTAGAAAACAACATCTACTGGAATCAGCACAAAAACCAAAACTACTAGAAGTTTCAAATGCATAAAGTCATTTGTTATTCTGCCAGAGCGTTCTCAAAATTAGTAGTAACCAAAGCATTATAATTTAAATTAGAACAGGGTAATGAAATAAAATAACTGCAAACTAAAATGTAGTAGTATATAATCATAAACTGATATAGCCTTGTCAGTAACCTAAAGCTCAATCATCCAAAAGATATATAATTTGCAGAAATTTTGACTAAGAGTACCGGAATCAATTAGAATATCATATGCATATAACTAAATCAGCAAGAGACAAAATAACAAGAATCTCATGACATAAGTGGATTTTCTAACAGAAAACAAGAAAACAGGCAGCATTTATTTCTTATAGTCCACATAAAAAATGAAGTGTCAATTTACATGATTACGCACTTCAGTCAGTAGGAGTGAAATTATATAGTGGTCCAACATCGGACGCAAAACAGACTCCCAATTAAAGATAATGAAATTTAGAAATGGGTTGATAATGCATTTGATCCATTTTGAAACTCAACTAGAGACTCCAAGAAAAACAAAAGTGACAAATGCACGTGGGGTGGCTTTAAAAACTAAACAAAATCAATCAATCGACATTGGACTGGCTAGTATTGAAACTTCCAGAGCTATATAAAATTTCTTATTAACGTTTTCCAAGTTGACCGAAACATTTTAATCAACCATTAAACTATTAATACTTTAACTAAAATCAACTGTCTCTACATAACAAGGAAAACACTGAAACAGGTCATTTCTAATTGCCTCAAAATAAAATTGTATCTAAACAATCGCACTAGCAAGTAGTTCAAGTAACGAGTAATTCATTGAATAAGCGTCCAAAATATGCTATAAACACAAAGCTTCACCCACCAGCATAAAAACCAAAGCTCAAAAGGGTTATTCTCAATTACCTCAAAAGGCAAAATTGGCTGATAAGGTGACAATTTCCTCAAATGTGGTCGAATAAAAGAGTCACCAGTCAAACCCTGTTGGCCCTGATTGACATGTTGCTCTAAAGGTATTGCGGAGGCCATAGGAACGAGCCTTCTATGGTTTCCTTCAAATGAGCAAAAGGGTCTGTTTGGTACCACCAATTGGTGAAAAACGGTATTGTACTTCAGTGAACAGAGAAATGAAGCGTCAATCAAACCCATGTATCTCTGCATTGCATACAATTCAGTTCATAATCTTCAAACAAGTTTTCTAAGAACAGTAGCATACAGTTCATAAAGGAGGAAAGTGTTACAAACCCAGTTGCCATAAGGGAGAGAAATGGTAGGCATACCTGAATTGAGAAAATGGAACAACGAAACGAGAGACTGCGCAGAACAGAACCAACAAAAAAAGAGAAGGGAAAAGCCTGTAAACCTAGCAAGAGCCAGACAAATGTATTTTAATTAATTGTAAAAAGGAAAACTTTTTAGGGAACAAAAAAAAAATCATAGATTCTGTTTATTTAAGGATTTTTGTTGTCAGTCAAACTTGGCTTGCCGGAGAGTTTCAGTGTCTAGCTCTCGGTCTTATTCTTCGGCGGGGTTTTTATTAAACGATCAAATTTAGAGGGTTAAATAAGAAGTGACCATGCTCAGAAGTAACGTTTGAGATGATCTCATAACCCACTAAAGTAATGAAACTACCCCCTCACTCACATTTTTGTTTTAGAAAGAATTGGAAATGGACCCAAACCAAGGATGATGTTTGGAGAATAAATCAGACACTTAAATTTAGGCATAATGATCCACGCTCGACACACCAATAGATTGATTTTTTTTTTTGGCTGTCAATAATTAGTTCCTAATCGACCATCATATATCGGCCTAATAAACCTAACATATATCGAGTACTAAAACCAATAGATCGATAAGTATTTAGATGTTGAGTTTTAATATCCAACGAAAAAAGTTAGTAAATTGTGGGTCCATCAAATAGGATCACAACGTTTAAACTCGTTAGAAGATGATTAATTTTTTATCCATCCCCTAATTTAGGTCAATTTTTTTTTTAAGTTTCTCATTTATTTTCTCTCTCTTTCTTTCTTCTTTTACTTCTTTGATTGTAAAAGAAAATGATTTCATCAAAGCCTTGTTGGCTGGTGTCGCTAAACTCACGTCTAACAGACTTGTAAAGCAAAAGGGGAGAGTCTCATAGCAAAGACCTACATGGCATGGCACTCAACCACGTCACAGAGGCTGCCCAAGAGAGCAAAGGTCCCATGGCATTAAACCATTTGTTATTTGAGTGGTTGAGTCTATCTAAATCTTTAAGCATCATCTTAGTTTAATTTAAAACTAATATAAAAATAATTAAGATAAAAATGACCAAAAATTGAAAAACGAGAAACATCAATAATTTTAATATGACTTACCCTAATTGTCTCCCTATGCTGTGAACAATTCTTCTGAAACTTTGCTGCAATGGTCTTCACAGCAAGCTCTTGCATGGTTCTGGAATGCTAGTGGTGATGAAATCCTTCTTCACTTCCCAAATTTTTAGATCTAAAAACAAAACTCAAAGATTTATTGAGCTCCCTACTGGGTTATAGCAATCAAATGATAAGCAGTATCAATAAACAAAAAGATACATTCAAAAATAAATTAAATGATAAAATCTCGAAATGAGCTTTTGCTATGACAATTTTCATTTTGTCATAACAGTGGTCATAACATTTGATTTTTGTCATGACAATAGAGCAATTGTCATAGCACATTTTGAACTTGTGAGTAATTCTTATCAAAAGTGATCTCAACTTATTAAAAAACTCCACAGATATATCAGGCTTGCAATATGATGATAATATCAAGATACATCATATAACAATATCATTTGGAAAGTAAATCTTATCCCAAAAGTAAATGGTAATTCATATCTCAAAAATGTATATAATAATAGTTCCTTAAATAAACTTGAATTTAAGGTTAGACCTTAAATCTATTTCAATAGTTTTCCGATATGAATTAGTAAGTAAAATGCATATCTAGAAAATATTTTTTCATGTTGTGCAAAAATGTGAATAGTAATCAAAATAATAAGAAGAACAAAAAAGATCAATACACAAAATTTAAGTGGTTTGACAGCGTGTCTACATCCACGGTTGTAGGGCGCAAAATCCATTTTAGATTAAACATACAATAAGGTTACATCGGGTTGTTTATTAAGAACCCTAATCCTAAAAGTACCCTTATAATATCTACCATTCCCTTCACTCCATCAACTAGCCCTCCATATACAAATATGTGCCACATAATCCACACTTCTTTTGGTTACTAAATCAACCAATAATAAGATGCCCACAACTACAATAAGATTTATGAAACTTAAAATCCTAAAACTTATAGCTTAGCCAGATTTCGTTAAAAGCAATACACCTTTTCCAAATAATCACCACAATAAATTAATGCATGTCAATCTTTTTAAAATAAACTACAAATTAGTTGAGATCAAGAATAATTGTTTTTTAATTTTTTATTTTACAAGCACTAGATTCTAACTAACGAAAACGATTACTATAAAAAATTAAATCTCTATATATAAATATTAAATTTCAATTACAGCTTGATAGCTTTTAACATATTTACCAAAAGTGGTAAGCCTTGCTCTTGCAAAGTTTCTACTCAAAATAACATTATATAGAAACACAGATAAAGCACTCTTAATTTCCAAGCTAATTACATTATTTTATAGACTTGGATTGAATGCTATTACTCAATTTGATGTATATATTTTAACTTGATTTTGCAGCTTTTGTCATTACTGTGTCTATTTTAATACTACATTCATATAAGAAATTTCATGTCAAGTCAGTGTCATTATAAATTTAATTAACTACTTCTTTATAGTTGAACCACACCATTCCTCCATAATCTTTCCAGTTCTTAAGTCTCTTGAGATTCAAGCAATATGAGGCTGCGCTATCAAGTTTAATTACTTTTTAATGCAACATTATGTTGCATTTGTCACCTTCAAACTCATTTAATCTTCTCAATTATATAGGAATGTCATTTTCATGTGTCTCGCATGGTTTCTTATTTTAACATTAAATATTTGTAACCTTTGTGAAATGTTTTCATTTAAATTGATAAAAGTCCATGTGGTTTTTGAATACAAAGGAACAGTTTAACTTACAAAAATATTGTCGACATCATTTTTTTTTCTAAATTTATATATTATTATTAAAATTTTGAAGATGATGATTTCCATTAACTCTCCATAAAAAATTTTATTTTCATCTTTGACCCATTAATTTTGTATTGAAATTACAAAGATTTATGTAGTAAAATTCTAAATCTTAAAATAATTAATGGGAAGTATAGTTAAAATGAAATTTAATGATAATTATATTTAAAATGATATTGAGAACACATTAATTAGATGCAAATGTTTCATCCATTAATATATAACAAAAAAAAAGTCATAATGTACTAAAATTCATTAAAAACTTTTTATATTATGGAATTCGTCACAACCTATTGAAATATATTTGTTAATTAAAAATGGGGTACTTGAAAAATGACCTATATTAAGGGATTTTGTTAAAATTTGATTAACTTTTAAAAAAATTTAGATACAATTACTCATAAGCTATCGAAACCCTCTGTCAGGAACAATTGAACACTTGACAAACCATTTCGAACATAATCAAGACACTCTAATATACTGTCAAGAGTATCCGATATTAAGCATCCAACACTGGGTCAAAACTCTAATGCACTCCACTATTTCGATCCATTAATGCAACTTTCTCATTAAAACTAATGGATAATTGAGAAGTTAAATCACTCATACCCAACTGTCTTTATGACCACTCGCAGTTTCTTGTCACCATAAAGCAAGTGGGCATTAATTAACTTCCACAAAGTCTACCGTGCATGTTCTGCTTTTGAATAATTAAAACTGCAATTGACGTTTAAGAGCCGCAAAAGTTCTGAGGTTATATTTTGATATTTGGATATAGAAAATTCAATCTGTTTAAACATATATATATTCTTCAATCTCCACATAGACAAATTGCATATACAAAATATTAAATGCCATGTACATCGTTCATAAAATTTGGAGCAGTAGAAAATTTGATTAAAAAAACAAAAAACGAAAACACAATTATAAAATTGTATTTAATATACTCAAATTAATAATTCTTATATATTTCTATACAGTATTAGATAAAAAGAAAAGTAAAAAATTTTAGATAAAGATAATAAAGAAACTATTATCCTTATCCAATGATATATACCAAATTAACTGCAAAACATTTGCTACTTATACAAACCAAAAACAGTAACAATAATAAAAATAATAATTTCCAAAAATTAAAAAAAAAAAATTTAATTAAACCATAACAAGGCAATTTGATTATGTATAGGTTTGACATGATCACCATGATGCCCTATTCTTGACTGATGATGGTCGTCTATTATGATTATGAGAATTATGCTGGAGCAAGAAGAGCTTCTTCAAGACCTTAACGAAGACGACCAAGCCAGGCTGCTTCCTGGGCGAGAAGATGGCATTTGCACCACCGTTTCTGGACAACTTCAAGGCCTGAACGCAACCCATATGCACCATATTTTCACCTGCTGCAGATGATGATGATGTTGATGACCTTCTTCTGTACCAATAATTAGAACAAGAAGTAGTAGAAGTAGCGGTGGTGGTGGTGAACAAATCTTCATTGAAGTCTTCCCACAACGTGTCCATCTTCTCCTCCTCATCTTCTTCTTCACTGTTGTAATGTTTATAATCATCGCTAGTTGCTCTTCTTCTGCTCTTTGCATGTGAAGCAATCGTCCCTTCTTCATCATCATCATCTTCTTCTTCTTCTTGTCTTTTTGGAGAAAATTGAGAAGGAGAGGCTGCAGGGGAGAGGCGCCACAAAGGAGGGGAGTCGATGGGGAAAGGGTAGGCAGAGTCAGTGATGACAGGGAAGCTAAAGTCTTCTGTAGTGGTGGTGGTGGTGGCCATGGCTTTGTTCATGAGAAAGAGAGATTGGAAGAGAAAAATGGAGTTGAGATTGGGACTTGAAGCGAGAGAGAGAGAGAGAGAGATTTTGGTAGTTGAACTGCTTCAACAAGTCTAAAAATTTCTACTTTATTTTTTTGTTAATTTATATATATATATATATATTTTATTTCTAGGAAGATTTGGCTTCTCTCAAATGGGTGTGGACCATTTATTATTATTTTTGTTTTAAAAAAGTAAGGAAAAAAAAAGAGTTTGGAGATTATGTTTACAATAAATTATTAGAAGTTTGGCGAACGTCATGATCAAATTATTAGGTGAAATTATTAATTGAAGGGTTTTTTTGGTTATAATTTAATTTTAAATATTTTCTGGGTATTTTTTAATTTAATCATTTTTTTTTAAGTTTCTTGGATTACTGTATTAGAAAAATCACAAAAGTTGTTCATTTGTTTGGATCAGATGAATTTGTAAATATATTATTTTTTCAAACCATTCCAATTTAGTCGTGGATTAAAATCCAATTAATCAATCTAACTCAATTTAATCTTTTATATATATATATATATATATATATATAAAAAAGAGAGTAAATTACAATTTAAATTTATACAATTGAATACTAAAATGACAAAAATCCAACCCAAATCAATTTTAAGCAAGTACTACAACATGTGAGCTTTTTTTTCACTTTTAGGTGATTGATTGATTGATTGAAATAGGTGAAATCAATTTGAATACAGATATTGCAATCTACTCCATCTTTTAATTTATCTTCTATATCCATAATTTAAAAATCGAAATTTATAATATAATTATGATAATATGCATTACAGTAAAATTTTTCAATTTTAATTGTCTTCATCACTTAAACAACTCTATAAAGAGGACTTGAAGACATCTCATCTAACGCCGGATTGATAGGAGAAGACTTTTTATTTATTTATTTATATATTTTGGTTTTAATTTTTCTACAATGATGTGTTGACTCTAGAGCTTTGAAATGGATTGCACCTCCACTTCCACCCTTTNACAACTCTATAAAGAGGACTTGAAGACATCTCATCTAACGCCGGATTGATAGGAGAAGACTTTTTATTTATTTATTTATTTATTTTGGTTTTAATTTTTCTACAATGATGTGTTGACTCTAGAGCTTTGAAATGGATTGCACCTCCACTTCCACCCTTTCTTTAGTTAACAAGGAATGCTCCATTTACACACTTCATCTTTCAAAAATTGTAAATATTTACTTCGTTTTATAGGGAAATACATACCAATATGGGTTTTCTTCTTTTTCTTCTTCTTCTTTTAAAAAAAAAAATATGAAAACAAAATTGATATTAAAAAAATCTCAATTTTGCAGTAGAGAGAGGTCACATGAGCCAGCTACAAGCATAGACTTAAAATT
>JANKKB010000190.1:0-10678 GCA_026225775.1 Bursera palmeri
AGAGAGAGAGAGAGAGTACCTCAAGAAGATCAGTAAGAGAAGCACGTAATTCAGTCTTAACAGATTGACAGACATCAATGTTTTCAGCTGATGTTGCAATAGCTTCCCATACCCGTTCAGATATTCCTGGACCTAAATCAGGTTTGACTGTAGTCACCCATTCGCCATGGTTATTCTTGAATTCATACCTACGCTTCAGATAGCAATGAAATTCAGTAGTGAAAACTTGGTAAAAAAATCTGTAGGGTCAACTAAATCAACTAACAATAGAAGAAAATCCTATTGATCCTTTGCACCTTTGCAGCAACCTCATGGCACTTGAAAGGGCAGCCAAGGACGGTATATTATACTCTTGGTCTTTGTTTCCTTCATTCATGAAATGCTTTAGGCTTGGAACTTTTTCCTTCACATAATCCCCAAGGTTTACATTCTTCAAAATATTATCTGAATTTTCCATTCCATATGCGTCAAATGCCACCAAAAAGAACAAACTGATTATAAACAATATTCTGTATTAGATATATACATTTCTAATAAGGCTAATAACAAGTGACTGAGTTAAGGGAACTCATATCATATACATGTGATTAATAAATTCCACATTTCCCGTAAAACTTGACTAGTAACAGAATTATATAGTAAATCTACTCACCCCCAAATAATTTCTCCACTGATCTAACAAGAACTTGTTTTATGCGATCGCTTGGTATGCTTGAAAGTTGTAAGCAATCTTCAGAAATGATCACCTGACTAGGTCTGACCAGATTCACATCAGGCAACTCCAACAGAACATGCCCAACTCGCTTCAATATTGTAGGATCCCTAGCAAACCATCCTAGATAAAACTTAGGTCACAAGAATGACTTGTAAACTTAAACGTTGCCTTAATTTATCAACTTCTTCAGGACAATTATGGATTAACCACACAATAGACACCAAAAAAAATTTGGAAGATAACAATCCAAACCTGCTATTTAACAAATTCATAGATGGTAACTAGTTGGTCCAGTCTAATAGGTAAAGCAACATTGCTGTTATTATCATTCAAATTAGACATAAACATCTAAGACAAAAGAAGTAATTTCAAAGGGCATTGTTATAAATTCTCCAGTAAGATGTTATGCAACATATATTTGAAACATTTTAGTCAGGTATCAGTTCCATCCTTACCCACAGTATCAAAACTCTGTGCCATAGGAATTACTCCTGCAGTAGAAACACTGCTGTGTGAAGGCCGAAACCCAAAAATTCCACAATATGATGCAGGGACCCTTATACTTCCTCCAGTGTCCGTTCCTGTAATACGGAGAAATTTTTTCCTTATAATTACAAAGTAATTAAGGTCAAGCCAAGAAATATAAGGGTTGTTCAAGAAGGAAACACTGACCTAAGGAAAAATCGACAAGCATTGCACCCACTGCAACAGCAGATCCACTAGAAGATCCTCCAGGTACCCGGTCTGGTGCACATGGATTTATGGGTGTTCCATAATGTTTATTTTCTCCATTTATACTGCAATAATATGATTATTCATTATTTGATGATTGATGTAATAAATTAAAGCAGAAAGATGAACTACTTGTACCAAATAAGTGGAGTAATAAAATATGATTCACTAAAATGCCAAGACAACATACTGATGGGTACATTATCCAACAAAATTGAATTTCATATAGGTTGAAAAACACTAAATTGGCTTAAAATTCTAACCTATATGCCATTTCATCCATAACCGTTTTACCAATACATGTGGCACCTCCTTTTAAGACAGCCAAAACAGCCGGAGCCGTAGATGTCGCAGCAGAATGAGTCCTCACCCAATCGGGATTTCCAAATCCAGTAACATATCCATCCACATCAAATCTGCTTCCAAATTTCAACTAGAGAAAACTTGTTATCCCACACATAAAACAAAGATACAAAACAGCCAAAATGAGTATACCCTATACAAGTTTTCAGTTTTCGTACACAGTGACAGAATTGAAAAGACATTTAAAGAATTAAAGATACAGAGTAGCTGCAACTGATGTAATCTGAAGTTCATATAAATATTCACCAAAGGCTGAAATTGGTTTCAATATTCTATTTTGGCAATAAATAGAGTCTCACTCACAGACCATACATCACAACACAATCTTCTCTTCTAAGCAATACCGAGCTAAAACTAGTAGCTGAAACGATCACATGAACTTAAGAACAAGCTTGAAAACAAGAATTATACTCAAAATTCTCGTATACCATTTATAGAAAAGAGTGAAAACAATGAGGAGGATTCTAACGACAGCATTCTAGATAGAGGGACTTACATGTCTTTAACGGCAAAAGTGAGGCCGTTTAAAGGAAGTTGATGAGGTGAAGGGCTTGGTTGGAGAATAAATTTCTCCATGAAAGCTCCATAGTCTGAGTCTCTTGCCATTTCTGCCACTGCTATTGCTATTGGTCTTGCAGTGTATGGTATGGCTGGCTCATCTCTATCGTTATGTTACTAAGTGATGTGCCAAGTGGAGAATTTTAGTAGTTACAAGGTAAAACTGTGTCGTCTTATCTTATCTTATCGTTGGTGTCGTACTGTAGTTCACAGTGTCTACCACTGTTGTAGTTTTTACGATAACCCCGACCCTACCCCACCCAGTAGTTTCTATATCAGTTTGCCCCTTTAGTTTGTAGAGCTTTCCGAAGCACCCCCACAGTTTCAATATTCAATTAGCCCCGTCAACTTGTCATGACATCGGTATTACAAGAAACAAAGTTTATTTTATCTTCTAATTTTCTTTTATGACGATGGTAGACAAAATTTGATACTATAAAGAAGAAACAACATTTTTAGAAAACATTTTTCAGGAATTTGGCTCTTCCTCAACTTTTGAACCCAAAAAATCAAGGACCCGCAACGAAGTATTAACTCGTAAATAAATTGAACACAGACTTTGACAATAGCAAGGAAACATTCAATCAGTTCCATCAGAATCCTCATCAAAGATATACAAGTATGGGACTATTCTTGGTGCTTGCCCAGGAGATTCCCTTTCAACTGACTCAACAGTTACTCTAGCGGAGTTCCAACCCAACCGTTCCATGTAGACTGCATCATAGGCTTCAATGTTCAACCCTGCAGCAAGAAAAAGTTCCATCTCGTCCACAAATCGGTCTGTTCTTGCTAACAGAAAGGGTCTTGCAGCATCAGAGACTAGAGACTTGAACTCTTCTTGTTTTGTTTCAGGGTTTTGCATTTGACGCATTTGCTCATTTCTAGAATTCAAAGAAAATTCAGGTAAGTGAGAATAATCAAATACCAAATAGAAGAAGAGGGATTTAATATATAGAATCATGCAACGATTTCTCTATATTTAAGATGCAAGCAGAAATTAAAATTACCTCCTCAAGAATGAGTCAACCACACCAAGTATGTGATGCATAACAATTTCAACATCTTCATCCTACACAGAAAGGAAGAAACTTAGTTATTAACAGTCAACCACATGTAGTGGGATTATAGGAGATATAAATCATCATCATAATTTTATAAGAGCTAATTGTGACAAGCATCACCAACTAATGGGATAAAATCCTTTTAAAAAAGAAAATAAGGCATAATTACCAGATAAGCTTCTCAAGAAGGAAATTTAACACCAGGTTTGTTTCTCCAGCCAAAATAAAATCACCCTAGTGTCTTATGTATTAAAAGGTACAATCCATCCACTGGAAAAAATTTGTCACAGAAATGGGTGCCAGATTACAAAAATGCTACACAAAAGCATAAATCCAGTCAGAGCTATAACTCATTTTTATCGCTCCTATTAGGATACTTCCCATTATTTTCATTTAATTCATTCTATGGGTGTGTCCATAAATAGAATATAGACATAATTTTAACGGGTTGTATAGGCAAGCTCTAACTCAAAGGATAAAAAATTTTAAGAAGGGAAAAATAAGCTGATGCAAATATACCTGCATTAGAGCTTGAATTTCCCTTCTCAGCCAACTTTGGAGCCACTGATTTGACTGAAGATACTTTCGGGATTTCCAATACCGTGAAACATTAAATATGTCATTTAAGATACCTGATTGAACACATAATTGACTGAAAAACATATATATTGGTAGCACTAAATTTTGTCAGAAAGTAACACAGCAAACTGAGAGCATTCAAGGAATCAAATGAAGAGCTGCTTAGGACCTGGTTCTGTGTAGTAGCATTGTAATCTATACTTGTGGGCTTTAGAAAACAAAAAACTGCAATTAATACAACCAATCAAGTAAACATAGACATCTATTAAACATGTAAGAAAATTTGAAGAAAAGAGTTACCTATCCCCAAAAATTTGACTAACATAATGCCTTTGAAAATGACTGCCATCATATCCATGGATGATAGAAGAGTTCTCTGTCTACAAATCATATCAGCATCATCGGTGACACTTTAGACAGTGACCTTTCTTTCAAGGGAAAAAGGAACATATATATATAATCTCTAAGGATCCTACTAGAATGCAATATTTGTGAATGTCTGCTGAGTAACACTAACCTTGCATAAAGGACACTTTACACAAGAAAGCAGGCTTGAATGCTTGGTAGCAACCACTTTAGTCCAACGTACAATACAGTTATAACAAAACTTATCTGCAGCAAAAAAAGGGGAATTCTGATGCTTCAAAAATGATTAAAATAATATATGGGGCTGTCTTCAAAACCGATATATTTAAACAAATTGTGCCGAAAGTTGCAACTCAAATACATATGCAGAAAGATATCTTTCTCAAGATCAAAACTTGAAACCATATTTGACTTCACATATCTATGCTAACAAGTGAAGAGCTCAAAACGCTCCAATTGGAATTACAATTATAAAAGAGTCAAGCATTCGAACTGGCCAGTAACATATGGTCCATACACCACACAAGAAAGGTTTCAAAGTCATCATATTATAGCATCTACCAGCTTAAATTTAAGTAATCTCCCTTCTATCATACCAAAATTCTTCACTTGACAAATAAATAAATTCATATCCCGTTCAAATTTCTTTCACTGTTTCTTTTTTCTTTATTCATAGTTTTAAATGAATCAAAACTCATGAAACTACATAATTTTCTAGAGGGTAAGAAACCAGTAATAAACCCAAATTTCTTTTCTTTTCTTTTCCAGCCACTTTCTAGCCAAAAAAAAAAAAAAAGGATTAGTGCAGACTTACGGAAACATGTATCAAGATAGGAGTCTTGAACTATTGGTCCAAGGCAGATGGAACACGGGTTCGGATCCTCTGAGGAAGATGAACGCCCACTTTGTTCATTGCCCTCCATCTTTTCTCCACTTCTTCAATCTAACGTGTCGCCACGCTGTTTATAGAAGCAAAAGCATCATTTTATATATCGCGAATTTCAATAAGACCATAAAACGGTAACCCCAGTCAGCGTTTCCCTGTTGCAACTAGTTATTAGTTTTTTTTTTTAATTATAATATTAATATTTATTTCAAATTTTTATCTCATATTTATATATAAATAACATGAAATTAATTAATAATTATCAAATAAATTATGTAATAATATAATTAATAATATGATAATTTTAAATTAATATCATGGGATAAAATTCAAAAATAAATAACATTATCTTTTATATTACATTATACATTACAATTCTTTTAATAATATAATCGAATTAGTATTGATAAAATACTTGGTTTCAGCAAATTAGAGTGATATGATCCAAAGTTTAACGTATACTATCCAGGAAAAGTAGTATTAATAACATTATGAGTTAGATTTCAGAAATTGAGAATAAACACTTCTGAGTCTTTCTTCATTAAACATTACCAAGTAACAACTTTTAAACCAATAAAATACACATGCAGTTCAACCCAATTAATGGGTATAAGAATTATAGGAAGTTACATCAAAGAAATGGTGAAAAGTTTCACTTGATCTTCAAAGCTTCAGATTTGGACAGACCAGACCACACAAATTAATATAAGGTATTGAAGCTTAATGGTCATGAAGTTGATTAAGCTGCTACCTATATGGATCACCCCTCCTTAAGAGATAAACTAATAATTCATCCATCCAGCCTTCATTCTACCAGTGTTTTTAGAGGGTGTTTCTCTTACCTCTCAGATTCTTTAGTTGTTTAATCCCAACCTTGGTGCATGTAGAACTGAGAAGTCAAACTTGATGCTAGTTCTGCTCCCAGACCAGCGCAGACCAATCTCATGATCATAGCTGAGGTTCCTTCTCTTCACAATGTGCTTGAAAGGTTCAACAGAATAAGCAAATTCTTTCCTGGCCTCATAAGAAGAGGACTTTTTCTTTCTCTGCCCCACATCAGGCACTGGTTCGAACCAAAATGACTCCTTCTTTACCAAATTCACTTTGTAGCTTTCCCTAATATCCACATCAATGATGTTTATCTCAATAGGAATCCATGCATCCAAAACTTTACGGTTAGTCTCATCAAGTTTTGATAAAATGAGCTCTTCAAATTCATTCAAAGGTGAAATCTTTAGGCTATCCCAACGAATATGATCAGTAGTAAGCTTCAGCCTAAATGGCCATGACTTACTAGCTTGTGTGCCATTGTTGCATACCCCTGTACCTTCTTCGAACAAACTCTGATATCTCGATGGCTTTTTCATCATGTAAACTAATTAAAAGTTGAGCAACAGAGCGGAGAAGTGTAAGAGGACTAAACAAGACTTTCCTTTATAATGGGCAACAGTTCTGCCTATTGCTTTCATGCTATCCACTTTTGCAAACTGTAATTGACATGGGAAATCAATCTTCTCTTATCATTTCCCTTACTGGATAACTTTTAATTTTGTTGCCATCTATTAAGTTTGATAGTTCTGTAATTACCATATGTAAATATAATGATACATTTTTGTTTAGATGTGTCAGTAATTTACACTATGGAGTCAGTATACTGACAAAACTTGTAATAATCCAACAATGATATTCGGTGTACCTAGATAACAACAAATTTGTGGTTAGCTGTTATTTATATAAGAATCTAACTGAAGATAATTATAATTAGATAAAATGATATCCACGTACTACTGCTTGATAGCTGGTCAGGGAAAGGTTATCACGATATGTTATTTAGTAAACAAATGACAGCGGTGACTCAATTTGTGACAAACGATTTTGATACAAATTTGCAACTTAATCATCTTGACCTCTTAAGGCTTACTGAAGTTATTTGCAAATTTGAGAGACAGAAGGATCACATTCACGCATTAGTATTAGCCACAAATTCTTCCTTAACCAGTAACTAAGGGATACCGCTTGTATTAAGTGTCAATATTCATTTAGCACTTTTTTTGGCTGGTAAATCCAATCTGATGTTTCTTGTTAAAACGGTGCATTCCACAGATACGAATTTAAATTATCCAGCTTGTTTTGGATCTGACCTGTCAAGATAATTGTTGAGGTAAAAATTCATGAAATGTGCAAGGTACTTATCTGGCAGGCTATCACATTATTACCTCTAGCTTTAACTGTTTTGGTTCATTTTACAAGGTTGTCATTTCCTAATCGATCTGATGAGCTTTTATTTCCATTTTACTTTTTAAATGTAAAAATTAACAATCTAACACTAAAGACTACTTAACGATGATGATCAGGCATGGTAGCAAGAGCTTTAATTTTTTGGACTACAACTGATATATATATATACATATATATTTTTTTGGGCAACCCCATTGAGAATAAGTGGTGATTCTCATTCGCTGGAAAAATTTTCAGAAGTCATTGAACATCATCACTCAGATTTTGTTTCTGAATTCATAAATCATGAATGAATATAATAGCAACCCTCTTCAAGAGGAATTCATATATAATATTCATAACAAATGCTGCTGCTTTTTAAGAAGGTAAGCAGGAAATTCTTTTATCTTGTAATTAACGATATCTCTTCACTTGTTTCTGAAGCTGTATCTTACACAATTGCAACTGATTGAGTTGCATTTTCATTGTCTTAACCTCTTTTCTCATCATCTTGAGCTCCTTCTGTGATGTCATACATCCTTTCTCTAAACCTTTGCTAACTCTGATAATTGCCCGTGTCTTTGTTCTTCGGTAGTTTGAACCTGCAGCTGTCATAGACCTTGTCATGTTCACTTGTTCAAGAAGAATAAATTGCTCTCATTTTCAATGGCAATCGATCATTTTTCATCATGTGCTGGTGTGCTTCTTGCGATAGTTTATGATATTCCATGGCTCTGCAAACGCTTGCTCTTTCTTCTTCTGTCAGGCTAGGATGTGCCTGCAATTGGTGAAACAAAAAAAAAATATGTTAAATGAAATGAGGAAGTTATTTACCAATTATTGAGATGTGAAAATCTTTTAGAAGAATAAAATATTACTAGACATAACTTCTATACCTTCAGGTAGATGTCCATGGCTCTGTAAAGGTTATCATCACAATGTCTAGCACTTTTTGGTAATGCTTCTGCAAGCGACTGGAAAGTTGTAGCAGTAAGGTTCTGGTCCCTTGCAATTGGTGTTAGATACCCATCTACTAGCCTTCCGACAACAAATATTCTTGGAGAAGGATTTCGCAAAACAAAAGAAACATAATGTTCTACCACCCTAGCAACAATGCCAGCGTCATAAACAGTATCATTTTCTCCATGATTCTTAACCGAGAGATCTGGAACACAGCATTTCTCCAACATGGAAGCTATTCTTCTTTCTCGTTTAGTTAGCAACTCAGCATTAATTTTCATCATCAACAGCAACTTGAGAAGGTGAAGTAGAAAGTTGCAAGAAACTGAATTTGCATCCTCAGGCAGTAGCCTAATCAAACTTTCAGTGGTAACTTTGTGTAACTGGTAAGTCAGGTGCTTGGGGAGTCCAAAAGTGATTTGGGAAATTCACTTCGCAGTCCACTTAGCAATGCATAATCCTACAAGCTCTGAACTCATTCCCTGTCTTTTAATACATTCAATTACTTCAATAAAATGATCTATCTGAAGGGATGAAACATCTTCAAACCACCAATGGTCGACTGTGCCATCCTGTTTATGAGTCTTTTTTTTATTATTGACCGGTCTTTCTGGTTCTCATCCAAACTCACAGTATCTGATAAACTTAAAAGAGTAGCTGCGAGTGAGACACAAAATGCAGCAAATGAACCAAGGCCTGCACCTATTGGGAGGTGAGAACTAACGACAACAGTAGCAGGCTTAAACTTTGCACAGAAAAGAAACACTATTAGAGACCAAAATATCAAGAGAAAATAATCAACACCATTGACTTACCCTGGATGCATACCCTTGAATAGAGGTGTATAGCCAGAGAAAAGCCATCACTCCCAGAAACGAGTCCAATTTTTGCTCCCGGAATGTCTATTTCTTCAACTAGAGTTGCAATACTTCTAACGGTTTCCGTTGAGCATGAGATGGGTGTTGACGCAAAAGGACTTCCCAAGTGAGACAGTTTCTCTTTGATTCTCTCAACTGACCATGAAAATTCTAATGCCAAGTCCTTGAGATGGAGTTTCAGTGCATCGCCATTCTCTATCCACAAAAGAAAAAAGGGCAGTTTTATGATTAGAACTAGATAAGAGAAGACAGAAATAATCTCTAAATTAAAATAGCATGTCACTCATCATAAATTTGCATTGCGACCCAACTCTTCATCGAATTCAACTTAAGGCATGCAAGAATCATCAGGTTATTGATACCAAACTTCGTACCTTTTTATGAACTGTAATTTCATTGATTTAGAAAATAGAGCAAAAGAATGGCGCAAACTATGGATCAAAACATTCACTTCTCAGAAATCCTCTCTGACCACTCATCATCAACTCAAAATTGCAGAAGGGTCTTTTTATTTATTTATTTATTTTGGGTCAGATTATCCATTCAAGCATATTTCACAGAAAAATTACTACCTAAACCAGTGAAGTAAAGGAGAAGGAAAAAAGAATAACAAAAACGCAAAACGATTGCTTTAAATCACCATTAAAGGAAACCCAAATCAAAGCAATCTCAAAATAATAATAATAATAATAATAATAATTTCTTGTCTTCCAAATAAAATTCAGTTCCATTATAAGCCAATTCAGGATTCACACACATTTAAAGCAAAAATCTCTCAGAACGGACCACATCTTCACATGATATCAAAACGGATTCTTCCAATCCCCATTTCAATCAATCCCAAATCAATCCAATTCACATAAACCTCACCCCCACACATTCAACTCAGAAAATCATCAAAACCAATCACTAAAAAACCAACAAAAAAAAAAAATCACCCAGAAAGTAAACAGCATATATAAAAACAAAACCACGGGCCAGAATCAGATGGAAAATGAAGAGAGACGTAAGTATAGAGATCAATGCAGGCAGCCACGGCCGTTGATCCATGAACCANCCGCGTGTTCTCCGGCGAGTATAATCTTCCCAGGAGGTCTAGCTTTAACCTCCATCACTCCTATTAACTTAGAATTGGTTTTTCAAAGATCTTGTCAGGAAAATCTCGGCTTAACAGTCTCCTGTATATCTAGTGTCTGAAAATCGAAGTACTTATGCTATTAGCCAGGAACTGGAAACTGGAAGTTGGCGGAGATAAACGAACACGTTTATTCTCACTTTTGTTTCTGTTAGTCGTTGGTGGCGCGCGTGGATTTATATTATTAAACCAATTAAAATTTAACATGTTATTATGATTCAACATGCC
>JANKKB010000191.1:0-10478 GCA_026225775.1 Bursera palmeri
ATGGACATTCATCATCACATTTTAATGTAATCTAATTACAAGCAATGATAAAGAAAGTGCAATTTCCTTTATGACATAAGTCAAATGCGTACAATATATAATGTATATTTACAACGTGATGCTCTAGGGCACAGAAAGTCCAACACCTTGCTTGTAATTGGACACGAAGTTGAAAGATTGTAGGAACTCCACCCATTTGGCATGTCTTGGGTTGAGTTTGTGTTGACCATTAATGTATTTCAATGCTTCATGGTCGGAGTGTAGGACAAATTGACTAGGAAGAAGGTAGTGGCTCCAATTATCCAAAGCTCTCACAATTACATAGAACTCCTTATCATAGGTACTATACTTTCTTCTAGTTTCACTCAATTTCTCACCAAAGTAAGCTATAGGTCTCTTGGATTGAATAAGGATAGCACCTATTCTTACTCCACTACCATCACACTCTACCTCAAATACCTAATTGAAATTCAGGAAGGCTAATATGGGAGTCTCACACATTCTTTTCTTGAGTAATTCAAAAGCCTCATTTGTTTCTTTAGTCCATTTGAAAACCCCTTTCTTCATGCACTCGATCAAGGAAGCTATGATGATACTAAAGTTGGCAACAAATTGCCTATAAAAGGAGGTTAATCAGTAAAAACTCCTCACTTCTATGATGGAACTAGGTGTAGGCCAATTTCTAATTGCTTCCACTTTGGACTCATCAACTTGCATTCCCTCTCCCGAAATCACATAACCAAGGAACATTACCTTCTCTAAGCATAACTCATATTTCTCCAATTTGGCATATAACTTTTTCTCCCTCAACTTTTCACACCCAAGTCTTAGGTACTCTTAGTGTTTTCCCTTATCACCATTATACACCAAAATATCATCAAAGTATACAACAATAAATTTACAAAGGAAAGGCTTGAGTACCTCATTCATCAATCGCATGAAGGTACTAGGAGCATTGAAAAGATCAAAGGGCATCACCATCCACTCATATAATCCCCCTTTAGTCTTGAAAGCCTTTTTTCACTCATCCCCTTCTTTCATCTAAATTTGATGGTACCCACTTCTAAGATTCATCTTCGAAAAGATAGTGGCACCATGAAGTTCATCCAACATGTCATCCGATCTAGGTATGGGGTACCTGTATTTGATGGTAATTCGGTTGATGGCCCTACTATCAACACACATCCAGAACGTGTCATCTTTCTTTGAAACCAAGAGGGTGGGTACGGAGTAAGGACTCATGCTCTTTCTGACAAATCCCATGGCTACCAATTCATCTAATTGTCTTTATAACCTCTTGGTTTCTTAAGGATTGCACTTATAGGTTGGTCTATTAGGGAGTGCGGCTCCGGGTAACAAATCAATTTGGTGCTCTATACCTCTAATGGGTGGTAATCCTCTTGGAAGCTCACAAGGGAATACATTTGCATATTCACTCAACAAGGATTGATCTTTTGGATTGTAGTTAGACTCCTTAGACTCTTTGTTAATTTCGGTCATAAGAAGTGCTAGGATAGGTTTGTGTTTATGGAAGGCTTTCTCTAGTTGGGTGCTATTTAGGA
Source organism: Bursera palmeri (assembly GCA_026225775.1). Lineage (NCBI taxonomy): Eukaryota > Viridiplantae > Streptophyta > Magnoliopsida > Sapindales > Burseraceae > Bursera > Bursera palmeri. The sequence continues at coordinate 1,563 of JANKKB010000191.1, forward strand.
AAAGACTTTTGTGTGAGGGTGTTTTGGGTGGTGTTTGGGCAAGTGTTTTGGCAAGTGTTTTTGTGGGGGATAATGGTGCTAGGGTGATGGTTTTCTTATTGAATTTGAAGGAGTAAATGTTCTTCTTACCATCATGAGTTACCTCCCGATCGAATTGCTATGGCCTCCCAAGTAAAAGATTGCATGCACCCATGGGAATAACATCACACACCACCTCATCCAAATACCTCTTCCAATGGAGAATGGAACCGTAACTTGCTTAGCTACTTGAATAGTATCTCCACTACTTAGCCATTGCAATTTATACGATTGGGCATGAGCAAATGTCGGAAGATCAAGCTTCTTAGCAAGGGTAGTAGATGCCATATTTATACAACTTCCACTATCCACAATGACCGAACAAACCTTGCCCTTAACGGTACACCAAGTATGAAACAAGTTTTCTCGTTGATCATCTTGGGAATTGACTTGAGTATGCAACAACCATTTAAGCACTAACAACTCCCCATTATTGGCCTCCTCAATGATCTCATCGCTATCTTCCTTCTCTTCACTTTTGGCTTCATTATCATCCTTTTGTATAGCTTCTTCAATAGCTTCTATCTCCCTAAGAGTCATCACTCTTCTATTCGGACAATTAGCTTGGAAGTGTCCATACCCTTGACACTTGAAGCATTTCTTGTTTCTTAAATCACTTCTTAGCGCCTCTTCCTTGAAAAATCTAGGCTTCTCTTTCGGTGCATCACTTACTTTATCCTTACCAAAGCCCTTTGTGTCAACATATGGCTTTGTGTAGGATGGGGAATCTTTGTGATAAGTACCTTCTTTAAAAAATTCCTTGGGGTAGCAAGTTTGGTGGTCTTCAATTGCCTTCCCACTCTTGTAGCAAGCTTACAAACATCCTCAAAAGAGTGATAAACTGGCAATTCCACTCTATGCGCTGTATCCCTACTCAACCCTCCTAGAAACCTAATAATTGTGTGCTCTTTTTCTTCCGGAATATCGCTCCTCATCATCAAGCCTTCAAATCCCCTAATGTACTCCTCTATCTTTTTATCTCCTTGTTTCAAGTTGTGTAACTTGAGATAGAGGTCTTGCTTATGGTTGTCGAGCAAGAACCTCTTCTTAATCTTTCTTTTTAGCTTCTCCCAATAATGAATCCAAACTTTCCCCTCTTTATCTCTCTTTTTTCTCATATTCTCCCACCACAAGGAAGTATAATCCTTGAATTTCAAAATAGCTACCTTGCACTTCTTTTCATCACTATACCCCTTAAATTCAAACACCCTTTCAATCTCATAGAGCCAATCAATGAAGTCATTTGGCTCACTGCTACCACTAAATTTGGGTAAGTCTACTCTAAGACCTCTATCATCTCCTTCATCTCTTCTCCTTCATCCAAGAAATTCGGGCTCACTAGAAGAATCATGGCTGCCCTCATTTCTCTCTTCATATGGTGGTGTCTCAAGAGTGGTTCTTTGGTGGTNAATGAGGAGTTTTTCTTGGTCGTGGTAAGTGATCAAAAGCTTGGGGGGTTTGTGTTTGGTTGGAGGTTTCATGGGGTGGAGGTGTATGGGTTCTAGTTTGTGAATGCAAGTGTTGATTTTAAATGAGTTTTGCTACATCATTGGACATATTGGTCATCATTCTCATCATGGTACTCATATTTTATCTACTTTCATCAACTTCTCCTTGTATCCTTATATTGGCAATGTCCCATGGTGGAAGGGGTGAAGAGGAATGGATTCCATTAGACATGGTCGATGTATTTAAGCTAAAATTTGGTTGGTGTGAACAGTAACCCGAGGGTACTGTAGAGGTGGACTAAGGGTGGCTGTGGATGAATGTGGGTCAAGTATGAATGGGTAGTGGGCTAAGTGTATTGGGACCGAAATTGAATGGGTAATGGGCTAATTATGTTTGGGCCAAAATTGAATGGATAGTGGGCTAAGTGTGTTTGGGGTTTGGTATAATGTATGGTGTTAGGTTTGAGTGGACTTGGGTATTTGTAGTGGGCTTGATCCAATAGGTAGGATAATAAGCTAAGGGTGTTATGGGAATTTCATAATTAGTGAAGAGTAAGAAGGGAAGGTGTAAGTGTCTTTGGCATGGGACTTACTAAAATGGGTACGGAGTATATGTATGGGCAAGCTTAAAATGAAGTAGGATAATATTACTTGATTTGGTGTGTCTAGGAAAAACAAAGGATACTAGAAATGGGAGGTGACTTGTGTTAGGTGATGTTTGGTTAAAAATAGTAATGGCAACTTAACCAAAATGGAATGGAATTTGTAGGCTTCTAACAAGATGCAAAGGACTGATGGATAAAAGAGCTTATGGTGTTTAGTTTTGTGCAATGGTTAAAAGGATAAAGGCTAGACTATTAACCAATTGACAAANGAGGAGGGATTAACTTACAAAATCCGGCCACCATTGTGCTAATTCTAATCATCTCCAAAACTCCATGAAATGGCTTTCTTTTTGCTTCTAAAATGACTCCCGAAATTTGGATAAGTGTTCCCCTTCAACTTTCTACCAATTCTTCACCGTTTTTCTTAACAAGAACACTACCTAATCAACTCCAACAGCCCGAATTCGTGGCTTCCTCCAAGCACTTCAACCACAAAATTTTACACTCTTAAACCACACTACAAACTTCAACAAGCAACACACAAACACAACCTACACTAACAACCTTTTCTCTAATACCAAATGATCTATTTCAACATATTTCAAACACAAAATTATAAGAAAACAGCCCACAACAATGAAAAAGGAAATTCGACCAAAGTAGAGAACTAAGCTCCAAATACTCTACACGACTTTTCCAACATAAACAACAACATCAACAACCTCAAATGCCTTCAATCACCCGAAAATACACTTGAAATCAACCCTTGGCAGATTCGGTTATACTCCATAACAAGAACACAAAACAAAGAAAATGAATAACAAGAAACAAAGATAGAATACCAAGCTTAAAGGAATGATTCCACCCGCTTGGATNTTTGATCACCACCAAACCAACAAAGTTTGGATAAAGATCACAATATCAAGAGAGGAAACTCTCACAAATGTATTTCATCATATTCATTAGCTAATGTTCCAAAATGATAAAAAGCAAATTAATACAATCACAAGTGATATGGCGGCCAACTAGACAAAACAAGGCCACATAAGCTGATGTATATTGAGAGGTTTTAGACTATGAAAATGAAGTGTTAACACAAGTCAATAATCAAGATTTTTCAACCACCAAATATCTCCAATAATACCACTAAAATGTAGCTAACAATATTACCTTTAACTTGGAACACAACAAACTTTCATTAATCTTCAAGCAATACAACACAATGAACTTTAAAAGAATCAACAATCAATGGAACATAGAACACTTATGATAAATAAAGATGCCAATATGTCACCAAGCATAAAGGAAGAATCCGCCAACTTGGGACTAAGTCCACCACTAATCCTTGGCTTGAGATTGGATAAAGGAAGATAACTTGAGAGAACCTCTCAACAACATCAAGTGTTTTAAAATTTCATTNAGGAGATATTTATACAAAAAGTGGTCTCGTATGATGTTTGCTCAAGCAAGAGCCGAGCAAGGGGCTAAAAACGCATACTGTGTAATTTCGTTCGATGAGCATATGATGGTCGCTCGAGCAACAATTTGCTCTTCATTCTGTATAATGTCTTGCTCGAGTGAGAGGTGAGCAACAGACCAACAAAGCTTGCTGACCATTTTTGCTCGATAAGCGTATGATGGTCGCTCGAGCGAAAATAGGCAGAGGGCAAAATTACAACTGAAAGCTTTTATTCCGTTTTTGCTTGATGTTCGCTCAAGCGAGTATCGAGCGAAAATGGGTAGTAAGCTATTTTACACCCTAAAGCTATCTAGTTTTGAGTCCTTACACACAAGGACATTACATCAAATAATTCCTGTGATAACCCGGATTTCTGGAAACAGTAATTTAAAGGTGTAAGTGAAAGATTCTAAAGTTAAAAATCGTAAAATAATAGATGTTTGATATACATGGGCTAACACGGATGTGGCAACGTCGTGTACATGAGTATTTAGAAGTTTTTGGAAGTTTTCAGAAAAGTGGACTAAAACATAATTTTATGTGGGTTCATCGATTTTTTGTCTTTAGTGCCCAACCGTGACATTTTGAGAGTCATGTCAGTGGAAAATGGATGAGGACTAGTTGGCAATGAGATGCCGAGACTTTGGGGTCAGGATTCATGCCCGTTGAACGTTTAAAAAATTATAGAAACACCCCTGGAAGCAAAGTCTATATAAACTATATAGGGGGCCAGTATTTACAAAAATCTACAGAAACACCCCTGATCACCAGAAGTCACTGTCTCCAATGACCGTTCGCATTCCCAGTGAGTTACGGCCCGAGACCGGTGGCAATGAAATCGTCTCGGTTGCCTGAACACGGTGGTACTGGTCGTTTCCCCATCCGACATCGGAGTCACCGTAGATCGAGCCGTGAAGATTCAGTTGCCGAAAACATAACTCCCTCCTCCAGAGACGTTAGCCTCCACCACCGGTCGGATGGAATCGTCTCGGTGTGAGAAGTTCAGAGGTTGTCTCTGATCGACCGTCCGAGACCTGGATCACTAGGGATCGACAAAAGACCATTCAACTCCCCCTCCTCCGATCCACTACCGTCAGCCGCCGTATCACCTCGCTGCCGGTGCTGTTGGATTCAGCTTGAGGAGACGATTATGGCGGTGGTGCCCGATCGTCATTCCCGGCCATGTAGCACTTTTCCAGCGAATAGATGCCTTCCACGGCTGTCACTGAATAATTACGACAGCCCCCTGCAGCTTCTTCCCTTGGCACCTGTACCCTTGTGAGACAACCTCGACTGTTTGGATATTAGCAGTTTACTCCCCTGCCATGTGTTTTGACACAAAGACCTCTAAGGGTTTTCAGGTTAGCAATGTTACCCCGCTTGATTAGTTTATGTGTATTTATGGATTTACAGTGATACCCCCAGAATGTAAAATATCCATTTAACCACCGATTCCTGATTTTTTATGGTTGGATCCCGCAACTCTGAGGACTCATCCGAAACCATCAGAACACATGAATTTATGATACGGATAAGGAAAAGAGAGATGGAGAGGTTTGAGAGTCACGGTTCAGATATCGAGGTAGGGATTCCTAACTGTACTGTTCTATTATGTTTTGGTATGCATGTAGATTTACTTTATTATTGTGACTTAGGGAATAGAGATATATGTGATAGACGAATAGGTACACTAGATGATTAGATAGATTACGACGTTACAGACGTGTAGGTGGTTTTACGAAATACACGATTAGTTGAGGAATCTGATGAATGGGTGTAATTGGGCTATGAGTGTAGACCCAGAGTGGATTATGGCTTATGTATATCACATGAAGTGGTATGTAAGGATATAATTAGAGTACGAATGTTACGTGAGGGGCAGTATAATACGGATTGGACATCACACAGGTGATACGCGTGTATTCCGTGAGTAATGAGACGTATGAGACACGAATCACAAGTGGGTGCACGTGTATGATGTGATGAGTGAGATACATGTTATACGTGAGTATAACCGTGCATGATGGGACTAGTTATGATATAGGTTGAGCGTATATGGGTACGCTCGTTAGAATTGATGATTACAGGAGATACGTGAGAGTACGAACGTGTAAAGATGGATGAGATATGATTGAGCCGTACGTAGGTGAGGTCGTACAAGTAAGTAGTAATAAGTGAACGGTCATGGGACCGAATGATATGAGTACAGCAGAGTAACCGAGGTAATTCTGGTATGGATTATGGATATATAGTAGCGTGATAGTTGAATGGAATAGAAATGGAGATACGAATGTACTGATTGATCTATGTGCCCGCTATGATACGGGATAGATCTATAGAGTTAGTTTGATGTGATTGGTGGATACAGTGCTAGACTTCATTTTGCCCTGGCTGATCCAGGATTTGAATGAGACACTTATGATTTACGGTTATAGTGTTAGACTTCATTTTGCCCTAGCTGATCCAAGATTTGAAGAAAACACTTATGATTTATGGATATGGTGTTAGACTTCATTTTGCCCTGACTGATCCAAGATTTGAAGGAAACACTTATGATTTATCGATACAATGTTAGACTTCATTTTGTCCTGGCTGATCCAGGATTTGAAGGAATCACTTATGATATATGACAGTGTTAGACCTTAGTGGTGTACACGTATAACGTGGACCTAAGGAGAAACACTTATGATTTATGGATATATTGTTAGACTTCATTTTACCCTGGCTAATCCAGGATTTGAAGGAAACACTTATGATATGATGGAGATCAGTGTTAGACCTTATTTTATCCTGTCTGATACAGGATTTAAGGAAAACACTTGGTTAGTAATGTGTACGACTGACACTGGTATTTAAGTGCCTGTTTGGCTAGAGAGAGATATAATCTGTGGAGAGTCATAGGTTGATGATTGAAATGTGTGAATGTGTCGTGATTGGGGCAATGGTTATAGTTGTACTGAGGAATGGTCGTATGATGGAATCAGATATCCTTGAGTAAGAGAGACTACTTTATGCTTGTGTGTGATTGTGTGATGCATGCATTTGATTAATATGTTATAAAACTGTACAGTGTAGAAATTCCTACTGCGCTGTGTTACTCATCCCTTCCTCCACAGGTACCCRAGGTCAGGAGTCTAGCAACGTGATCCAGAGCTCACATAGAGGATCTCGGATGGTTTTGGGCAATGTTTGGGTAGTAATGGTGAGTTGTAAATCAGTGTCTATATGTCGATTTTAAACAGAAAATTTTGTAACTGGTTTTCAAGTATAAATGTTTTATGTTAAATATTTTTTCAGTACTTTTACTTTACTTATTTTCATAGTAACCCTCGAGGTTCTTGTATAAGGGATTCACGGGCACCACTGAGTGGTATCAGAGCACGAGCTCAACACTGTGGACCTAGGGTATGGGTAGGGTGGTTAGGAAAGAGAGTTGAGTCTTGTGTCCAATAGGAATGTATGGTGACTAACAGTTCTTTGCATGCATGGAGGGTGTGCACGTGTGGTGTACGTGCGATAGAGATGTCAGACTCATAAGGTGTTGTCATGATAGTGTATGAAAATGAGCCGACATGGATATGAGATCTTTGATTGTGACCCTCCAACTAGTGAGGGAGATGAGTGTGTTAGGGCTATGACTAATGTGGCGAGTGCTTTGAGCTGAGATTATGGTCGACATGGATTGAGATGATGAGGACTTGGTTACATGGTTGTTGAGGACTAGTACATAAAGGTTAGAGAATTGGTTAATCCTTGGGAGTTGAATCAGAGATTGAGAGTGGATTGGTTACTCACGCAGTGACGTGAGGTGTGGGTGGTGATAATGGCCATCCGTGGAATGGATTAGAGGAGAGAAAGTATCTTCGTTGTTGAATCAAGAAAGTATAACTGATTGAGAGCGCATATACTGTGTATGGTAGAGAGTCTGAGTGGCTATGTTGAGTTAGTAATCGTTTGGAAACCACAGAAGTTTGGATTGTTTTGTTTGTGAGTAGCTGATAAGGAAAAAGGTGAAATTGATGATGATTGTGTCCCATATGGTTGAGTTCAATTGAGGAACTCAGGCCATGCGCTGCTTACGGGCGCTCGCTTTGAGATGCTTAGCTATTGGACAAGTACAGTTTCACTGAGTGTAGTATGACAGAGGTTGGTGTGGGAAGACGGTAATGTCACCCATGGACAGCATGTTGGGAAATTGGAAGCACATGTTGGTTGTGTGCATGTTCAGAGAGAGGGTGAGATCAGAGTAGCGTAGCGGGACTTAGAAAGATATGAGTTGAGATTGGATTGCAAACTTGTGGAGTGATTGGACTGAGAGGTGATACTAGGATTGAGTAACAGTTGACCCTCGAGCTGATTTGGGTTATTGTAGAGGAGTGAAGACATGGACTCCCGGAAGAATTGGAAACTTCTATGGATTGGTATCCGGAAGCGTCTTCTGTGCATCAGGTTTGATATATGTGAATTGTGGTTGGTGGAGATGAGATAATACAGTAAGAGTGTTTGCGAAGGAGTTGGATGAAATTTAGATGAGTTGGAAACTGGTGCATGTGTGGAAATTGAAATTGGGTGGCAAGTCAGAGAGCTTACACCGAGGCATGAAATTGGTTTCACGTTGGGGCGCGGTTTTGTACTTAGGCGTGAAACTGATTCTACGCTGAGGCACGGAATGGAAATTTCTAATGAATCAAAAGTCAGAGAGTTGACACTCGGGCATGAAACTGATTTTACGTCGGGGTACGATTCCGTGTCGAGACACGAAATGGTCTACGCCGTGGCACCGTTTAAGTTTTTCAAGATTTCAAGGATTTCTAAATGCCACATGGAATAGGGATCTTTGTAGTGTTGGACTAAAACCTGACGACTCTTATCTAATTTTGGAATGACTAGGATATATGAGATGTACAGTTTGTAGTGAGATATTAGTGAGGGTTTGTAGAGAGCTCCTCCTGGTTGACTACTTGGATGATTCGATTGACTCGAAGAGGAGTGAGGTATGAATGAGATTAAGCTTGTGAGAGAGCTTTCCCCTGAGTTGAAGGTCAGACTGACTTCAGCCTCAGTGTTTGTAGTACCATCACATGGATGAGTGGTGTAGTATACATGGGTGCTCCCTCGAGTGGGATAGGTTATGAGATGATGCAGTAGGTGACTGTGACTTATGTCTAGGTAGTTGGTATCACATGAGCAAATTACCTCACCTATGATTGGAAATTCGGTTGAGGTAGTGTTAGTTTAACGATTTGAAAGACGTGATGTAGGTTTGGAGAACGTCACCATGTGATTAGCACTTAAAAGTGTATGTTTATTAAGAATTTAAATCATT
>JANKKB010000195.1:0-13600 GCA_026225775.1 Bursera palmeri
TTGATGGCTTGATTTCGTATTAGATGTGTATTATGACTACTAAATTTTGGTGGGATTTTGTTGTAGATTCACACAACAAGCCAGTCTTCACCTATGCAGGCGTATAACCAGGCTATCAATGATCTAGACAAGGAACTTGACACACTGAAAAGTGCATTTGAGGTGTTGTATTCACTCTTTTTGGTTTTGTCTTTTAATCATTTTAGTTTCAAGAATTCTGTACTGCTTAGAAATTATTGGTCTACTGAAAAATTTTCATGATTTTGAGAAAAGACAAGTGTTTGCATAACATTGCATCACAAATACTACCTTAAATGCGCCTTTCTTGAGTGGTATAATGACTACTGTATCTTCAATCGATTGATAATATTAACAGTTATGAATTCTAAATGTAGAATAGTTTAGTTTTTAGGTGACATTGGTGTGCAAGTACCTATGTTTTCTGCATGTATCAAGGTTTGGTTGTTGGATGGATCATTCTGGCCCATTACTAGGTTAATTTGGCACATCGACACATTTTTAAGTTCCATTCCATGTGGTAAGAGAAAGGCACCTTGGAACAGAGATTGTTTGATGTGAAAATTCATTAGAAATTTGTTTTCCATGGTATCACATGGAGCCATTTTCATTTTAGAACGAACCCTTTTCAAGGTCTGCATTATCTTCCCATTTGAATGATGAATATTCCTTTCCTCTCCTACATCACTATGTTTCTCATCCTTTCTATTTGGATTTTCCCCATTTCTTTCTTCCCCTCTCTCACATCACTTAGTTTTATTGAGAAGAATAGCTTCAAGAATGTAATTATTCATGAAGTGTGTTCTGGATGCTTAACATAAATTTGAAATAATTCTAAGAAAAAGAATATGCCCCTTTACAGTTTCATGTTTTTTTGTCTTTGCTGTGAAGGTCAGAATTTTGCAGGTTAACCTGATTTCTTACAATCTAAGTATTTGTTTGTAGGCTGAGGTTGCAAAGCATATAAGAGATTATTAATGTACATCCAAGGAAATCTGCTTTCAACAATGTTTGGTCAGATGACAGGTGTTTGTTGCTGGATGGAAGTTAAGAGAATGAACTGGAATTTTGCAAGACATCCTTTCTAGTTCTGATGATTCTAATGAACTAGTGTTTTCAGTGATGAATGCTTGGTTTGTAATAGTCTTTTATCGTGGCGCTTGTTGAAAACTGGAATTCTGATGTGTTCAGCAGCCTGTGGAAGTGGAACCACTCTTTAGTTTCTTGTATGGTAGTTCTTACTACAATGTCTTCTCTAGTTACCTTATATTTATATATGAAGTTTACCTGAAAGATGGATTAGGTGGTTAGATTGCTTTGTGGATTGAGTTCCGTGTGTGGACATACCCAATCTGATTTTAGAACGAAAAATACTGGGAGATTGTGTTATTTCTGGAAGGGTTTATCTCAGGAACAAGGTGTGAAATAGGTACTTAACTGACAGAGATGATGGCATGCAGCCACAGCTAAATATAAATTGACTGTTTTGTTCTTTTTTGTTTGATTAAAGAAAGAATTATAGATTACAACAGGATGATTGATTACACAAGGTTTCTGTCCTTTCTACCTACCGGCTCTACAATTTATCTAGCTCCTTCCTATGGTTGGTATCCTAAAGTGTTGAGCTCTATCTTCCCGGTGAATTGATATTTACATGATAGAGAAGTGTTCGTCGAGCCCATCTAGCTCCCCATTAAAATTGTGTTGTTTGATGATCAGTACAGAAGTCCTCACTGAATAATCAGACCCCGAAAGAACATCCCCAACTGGACCCAATTCTGGACATTGCTGCCAATCATTCATACCCACTGTCAATATCGAGTTCGCCCTCCCACCTTGACCAACAATGATGAGTGCATACTGGCCTTCTAGTGATCTAAGAGTAGCAAAAGTTTCAGAAGAATTTGCAAGATGCTTCTCCATGTAGGCTACATATCCCCCCGCAACATGTCTCTCGTAAAAATCAGCAAAGCATTCATCATCGAGTTTCATCTCTTCTTCCTGCTCAGAAGCGTTTTCCTTATAAATCCCAGCAGCTTTTCTTAGCGAATTTTCTGAATTGTCAACTAGGAATCTTATTACTGTGAGTTTCACTCCTGGATGTCTGGCCACTCGACCAGCATATGCTAGAGCTTCTCGGTCATCCCTGCCGCCTATGAAAATGACTGCCACAATGAGAGATACATTTGTTCTTGATATCTTTCCTAGCTGCCCAAAACCTCGGTCGACCAGGATCCCTACGGAACAGGCGGCATTCCTAAGCAGCTGTTTGTAACCAGAAATATGATAATGTGACTAATTTGACAATTATATGAGATAAAACAGCAAAATTTATCTTTGAGGGTTACTTGTGACAATGACTAAGTTGAGAGGCTATTTTAATTTTTATTAAATTTAATATTTTGTGTGATTTTTTAATCAAGTATAACTTTAAAGATGAACTAGCAACAAATCAGTTCGGAGGAGTCGGAATTACTAACTTAATATCTTTTTGATATGTAAGCGGCACTTCTTAAGTCAATATCTATGTTATTGGTACTCGTCAGAATATCATAACAAACATTTTCCCATCAATGCATCTAACCACTTAGTTGAAAATATATATTCGTTATGAAGGTTGAACTTAGGTATGGTAGGCCATTTAAAAAAAAAAAAAAGGTTTTGCTGTGTTTTAAAATATTCCCTCTATAATTTTCTGACATTCATGATCTTTGGGTGAGGGTGACACTGACACCGGGTATAAGTTTTGTTGAGTTTTTGATTTTACCTTACGGTTCACATATCTGAATCCAGGATGACCGCCGTCTAATGTACCGTCCTCACGTTGTCTCTTGTGAAATGGCAATATGATGAGGGAGATCATCAGCTCCTCTGCTAGAATGCAGACATCTTGGTACATGCCACTAAATGTTGAGAGAGCAAGCATACGTTTGACTGTGATACCCTCACCATTTTCATCTGCATAAGATTGCACTGCATTGGTGATTTGATCTCTCATGTCCATCACTGCCTTGTCAGTCACAGTCACGGTGTCCACTACTCCTTCTTTCTGTACTATCGTTGCAGCTATTTGGTCTGTAAGTTCGATCATGTCAGTGACATAAACCATAATTCCAGGGTCAGCTGTCCCCCGAGAGATTTCCAAGAAGTTGATGGCAGAAGGCAGATTCTGAGTGTCATGAAGACAAAGCAAGATTCGTAGTTGGTGCGATGGGTCAAGCCACTGAAGTGCCATGCGTTGAGTTGGTGCACGTTTCCTCGCCCGTTGTATGATGTTTGCTATAACAAACGGCGTGTGCACAACGCTGAGGAAGGCCACAATCATCATCGAAGCGCTGGTTGTAGAAGTTGCTACATCATGGAACTGCATTTGGTTGAAAACTAAACACGTTAAAAAATCTGTCAATTTAGTCTCTACTGAAAATGAAATAAGGGTTAACAATTGATAATAGTTTAGCTGAGGGAGTTTTAAATTTTTATTATATCTAATTTTTTGTTTGATGATCTAGTCAAGTTAAATCTTGATGGTAATAAAATACCTTTTCGGCCACGTTGTTAGACACAGGTATGTATTTGACAAATTACATGTATCTGTTTGCAATTGCTATATCAACTTACAAATTATTAATTGCGTCTTTTGATTGTCATGTCTAATATGGCTTTACGACCGGACAGACTTGACAATCCGTTTTCTATCAACACCTCTAACAATAACTTGAATAATCATTTAAAAAAAAAAATTAATATTTTACTAAAATTTAAAACGAACCCCGTCAACCTGATTATTTTATCTACTTCTGACCAAATAACTGGGAGGGATATAATGGAAAAACTCANAAATAAACATTAAAAAAAAAAAAAAAAATTAATATTTTACTAAATTTTAAAACGAACCCCGTCAACCTGATTATTTTATCTACTTCTGACCAAATAACTGGGAGGGATATAATGGAAAAACTCACGGCTGATGAAGCAATAGCCAAGTATATGGCAAAATGACCCTTCGCAGTCAACAAAATCCCCAGTGCAGCAGACTCGGGCCAGTGAAACCCTAACATCACTCCACAGATGACTGTTCCAGCGACTTTCCCAAGTGCAGTTATCACTATAAGGAGAAAGAGCCTTCCCCATGTCCCCAAATTGCCAGCATCGTAATTGTTGAGATCAGCATGGTATCCCGCCCAAAAGAAGAAAACAGGATAGTAAACTGTGCTTAAAAGGTAGTTGATTTTGCCGACTGTCCATTTCGATATTCTCCCCTCTGAGGGAAAGAAAATCCCTGCCATGAAGGCGCTGAGAATCGAGCTGTAACCATACCAGGGTGAGCAGCTGCATACAAAGACCATAAATGCAAGTGACAGCACAAGGTGAGTGCCTTTCATTGCTTTCCCTTCAGGGTTCTCGTTGTTAATCCAGTTCATGAAAGTTGGCGCAACCCAGGCTGCAAACACTGACTGGATGATCAATGCAGCACCCATTGTGAGGGACGATTTAATGCTTTCGTGAATGCTATCGTCCTGGGGGAAAAATACGTAGCCAATGCACAAGAGAAGCATTGATATCATATCAGAGTGAACGCCTGCAGCCATCCCGAGTTTGCCTATATCCGATTTTCCTATCTTGAGATTTGTTATAACTCGGGCTAAGATATGAGAGCCACTGCCGGAGAGGATGACTGAGAGGCCGAGGGGATAGAATATGCTTGGTTTTGTAAAAAAATGCACAAATGGGGTTATGCTGCAGGCTAAGATCAAGGTGGAAAGCAATCCAGCATATGCCACAATGGCATCGCGAGTTGGTGGCTTAAGGATCACGTAGATGTTCATTTCTAGACCCAATACAAACATGTAGCAAATCATACCGAACTCGACTATAAAATTCATTGTCTGAATTATCTGTGGCTCAAACGAGTTGCGTATCTTTTTAATGGAGCCCAGAAACATCCCCACCTGCATGCAGCAGAAGAAGATTGGACAAAACTTTAAATTGCATATTTACATTAACATGCAAGAATGTAACTATTAATATTGGCATGGCAACATCTGAGTGAACAATTAATAATGCGTCCACTCGTTCCTTCACAAATGGAGCTCCATCCTAAACTTTTTTACATTAAAGCTACTGTTCATCTGTATATTCATTCTCATGATATGCAGATCAATTCTATAACATGTTAAAATGTAAACAAAAATCTATCAGAAGATTTTCCATCTATATTAATAAGACAAGGAGTTTAACTTTTCTTGAAGATTTTGAGGTGCTAAAAGTGAAAGAGATCAGAAAGAGAGACTTACAACGATGTCAGAAGATATGCGGGGTTGGTGAAGAGGCTTTAGAAGTTGATTTGCAAGATTGCTCAAAAGAAAAGCCAACAAAATGCCCACAATCTTCCCTGAGCTATTTGAGAATGTTACGCCTACAAAATCCTTGCATTTTTGCGCTGGTGTCTTCTCATGACTAGTTGCCATTCTCTTGGTCCTTTGTTGTTTCTTCTGCTTCTCAATTGCCGTGTGATGTTCGCAGTAAGTTTTTGTTTTTGAAAAAAAAAAAAGTTTTGCAGAGGATCAATGTCAACTATTTCTTACCCCTTTTTTTCTTTATTTTGATTTTTATTTTTTTTGGGGGGTTTCCAGTGTGAATTAATGGTTGTAATTGATTGCTTCGTGTGACGAGAAAAAGGAGGAGCAAGTTAAGGAGGTTAGGCCATCTTAAGTGGTAAAGATAGGACCTTTTGAAGAAACTAAGTAAAACTAAACAAAAAGAAAAACATCAAAAAAAAAAAAAAAAAAAAAAATCATAACTAAAGCGATCTTATCTATGCAGAGTTTTGCCATGAAACTTTTCCTTAATAAATTTTCCGGGCTTTCACAACAGCACTGTGATCTGCAAACATGTCTGATCATAATTGAATTAACATGACCATCTAAGGGGACATACGAACCAATAAGGTCGAACTACAAAAAGTTCCATGCTATGCTAGTACTCAAGCTCTTTGATAGCCATAAACAATCACATACATCCACGAATTTTATAGCAATAGACAAGTTTTATATACTATTTTCATCTTCAAAAGAATAAAACAACTCTTTGTCCCGTATGGCTTTGAGCTTATTTCATGTTTCAATTCCATTTCATCCATTACCAGCAGCGCCAGATCTATGACAATTACACATAAGTGAGGCTACTTGTACCCAAATAATTATTTTGAACACCTATATTAAAGAATTTAAGGAATTTACTTCTCTTTATACTCTTGATAATACCAATAATACATTTAAAAAATGAAAAACTTTACACTTCCAATTAATTTTATTCTCTATACACCGATTCTATCAAATAAAGAACAGTGATTCAACCGATTCTACCAAATAAAGAACCATGATTTTGTTTAAGGAATTTTTCATTTAATTTTTTTTTCTTTTGTTATTTCGACTAAAATTTCATCCTTCTTAGGCAGCCCACATACATGAACATGAAGAGGAAAAGAAGTGGAACGTGGAAATAACTTATGCTTTAATTATATTATTGACACCTTCTTGTTGCGGTACTCCATATAAATGTCATATTTTATTACCCACAAAATTTTTAATTCTCTGTGGTGCACAAAATGGATAGGAATGGAATGGTGTCAAAAAATTATTTGAATAATCTTTCACACTCTAAAAATAATCAAATTTTATCTATAAAATTTTCTAAACTAATCAAACTTTTCTTTTTCATAATTTAGAAAGTAATAATATTTTGTTTAGTTATATATTTTGTACTTATTTGTAAATTATTTAATTAGTATTTAAATAATAAAAGAAATTCTTAGAAATAAAGAGTGTTCAGTGTAATTATTCAGACTAAAGCTTTAAAAAAGGCGTTTGTTGTTGTGGAAATCAAATTTTTAGATATTTATAGTTTTTTTTTAAACGATTTAAAAACACACTTAAATTTCACAAACTGGCAATGAGATCGCTTCCTTGCTAATGAGGAGACACATTTGTTGCAGCAAAACTACTCCAATACATAAAGTTTGCGGAGTCTTAGGTGTAATATTAAAGCTGAAGCTAACTGCAAACCAAAAGAGTTCAAGTTCCAAACGAACTTTTTTCAGAACAAAAAAGAAAAAAGAGGAACTTTCCCTCACCCAATCCCAAGGCAACCCACGTAAAAACCTTCCTTCATTAAAGGAACAATCAAAGAGGATTTCATCCTTCGAAAGCCAAAACTAAATGGGAGCGATTTCGAGGTATGTTGCCTGCATGTGGGAGTTTTTGTTTCTACTGTCCTGCATTGCGCGCAAGATCAAGGCATCCTGTGAAACGACACAAGAAGTTGCTTGCTGACATATTTACTCGCTCTCAGGTTGGATTGTTTTCTTTTCTTTTGCTATTGTTACTTCTTGAAATAACTTGGTTTTGGATATAGTCAGAAAGTTTATTAACTTGAAACTTCATTAATTGTTAATGAAAATGAACTTCATATCTTCAATTTACCTGGGTTGGTTCAATGGAAAATGCTCATTTTCTTAGTTGCAAGCTATAAATAGTCTTTGCTTTAAACATTTTCTTAGCTGCGTTGGTTTATCACTTACTCTGTATTCATATTGACGTTTTGAGGTTTACTTTGTTTTTCTTCCTAGATTGATAGATGTTCAAAAATTTGGCTTATTAGTTTCATTGAATACATCTTCTAAAGTTTGTTCTTCTCAAGTTGTTCTCTTATCGAAACTGCTCTACGATTTTGGCAGGATGAAGAGCCGAATTACCGGAGGATCTGTAAGCTATGTGAATATGCTGCTAAAAATCCTCTTCCTATACCAGAGGTAAAAGCTTATTGTATAGTTGAAGTTTAATTTAACCTTTTGGATATGGTTGTTCAATATGGGAAGGAAAATGTAGTATTGAATATAAGAACATCATCTCCCTGGGAAAGGGCTGTTCATTTTCTTGATATATTTCTATATTTGAGCCTTTATTCATGTTTTCAGCCAATATATATTATTTGCCTTCTTGATGAATATCATATTAGTACTTAGCTTCTTCAATTCTTATATGGCTTTCTGTGTAAATCCAATGGCAATGGAGAAGATTTGTGGACTTAAAGTCTCTTTTTGAACCCAAAAGAATACTCATAATGTATGAGAGACAGCGTTAACTCCGATTTGTTGACATCAACTTCTTCCATATTTTGCTCAGTGTTTGGTTTGACTACGCTCTTCTTACTTGGATCTGGAACAATGGGCTTGTATTTGTTTTATCTGCTAAAATAGTTCAAATTCTACTATTACTCCTTGTAATCTGTCTGATATATTGATTGAAGTAAAATATTGTTGCAGATCACAAGTTTCTTGAGCAAGGTTGTACAAGGAATTGAGAAACGAGCAGTTTTGATCTACAAGGGTTGTCATGTGTGTCTACAAAGAGTTTTTGATTTCTTGTAAGGAGCAAATGTGAGTTCTTTTTCATCATGTTGGACCTGAATAGTGAGTAATGGCCAAGGTCAATTTTTGAATGTTTTCCCTTTTGTCTGGTTGCTTGAAATTTGCAAGAAAATCATGTCTTGTTGGATTCATCAGGTTTTTACTATTTGACAAATTCTTTAAAGTTGGACTTGCATTATGATAGTTGACTACACATTAAAATTTTTGGAAGTTTATGCTAGCCACTTTCTTTTGGAACTTTTGTTTTGTTTCTTTTTTAAACTTCAAAATAGTGACTTCTGTAGTATACAGAAATGCTGATTGTGCTGAGTTAGAAGTTACACTCTATGGTTGGCTTCCTTTTGCATAGTGGAATTCAAGAAGTCACTCTTGAAATATTTGACTTTTATATACAGAAAAGGAATGTCTAAAAATATGTCTGTTTATGTACTTATTTTACATTCTTTTAGATAAATCAATGTTTATGCTTGTGAGACCTTTTTTTCTCACAGTCAGACATAACTACATATGCAGCTTGTTTCGAGTTCTCACTGTTTAATCATGTCTACTCTCTTTTCTGACTCTTCATCTATATACTGATGGATATTTGTTGAGCTTGCAGAAATTTATGATGTTTAAGGCTTAAGCTTTCTGAATATTTTCTCTTCAGATGATTTTTTTGACTGATTTAATATATATGTTTCCAATGCATTATGTTCATAATCAATTTTTTTTGTTATATTTGATTCAAGTATATACTAGTTATGTCACTGACAGTATAAGCATTTGGCAGGTCACTGTTTGCTAGTAGCATGCTTAGCATCCTACATGTTCTAATAGATCAAACAAGGAATGATGAAATACGTTTACTAGGATGCCTTACTCTTTTCGAATTTGTGAATAATCAGGTGGGAGTTGTTGGTAGGTTCTTGCTTTTTCAGAATTTTGCTAGTTTGTTTACAAATACGTAGTTTTTTATCTCTTATCTGGAGCTTAAGGTTTATGCTATGAAAGTATCTTAAGATTCATTTTTTCAATGTTGCAGATGGATGGGACTTATGTATTCAACTTAGATTGTTTAATTCCAAAACTCTCTCTTTTAGTTGAAGACATGGGGGAGGATAGCAGGCGACAGCATTTAAGATCTGCTGGGCTTCAGGCCATCTCAAAAATGGTGATGCAGCCTTATGCTATTACAATTTCTAAAATCTATGATTCAAGCTCGAATATTCACCTCTGTGGTTGATGAGAGTATATTATCAACTGCGATGTTCGATTTCTTCCACTTCAGATCATTGGATACAGATTTTTTAGCTGGATTTTAACCAATTCTTTGTTGTACAGGTTTGGTTCATGGGTGAGTTCTCTCACATTCCAGCAGAATTTGATAATGTAAGTTACTTTTGCTCATCTATTAACTCATTTCTCAAGTGTTTTGGAGATGAGATTTGCTCTTCTCCATGCTGTTTACCGTAAAAGGGGGTATAGATAAGAGTGCATCTGATAAGAGCTTATATTAAAGTACAGCAGCATCTCATAACATTTTCTTTTCTTTAAAATCAGATTGTTTCTGTTGTCTTGGATAACTATGGAGATTTTGATTGTAAGTCAGATGCTCTTCCCTATGAAAAGCAAGATACTAAGAATTGGTTAGTATCATTTATATATAGCAAGGTGTTATTAATCATGTCATTGTTAATAGCTACTCATTTCCTCCTTTTTGTTTTATCCCTTTCTCCCCTCTCTGAATGTGACAGGGAGGATGCCAAGGATCCCAGATACTGGTCAAGGGTTTGCCTACATAACATTGCAAAGTTAGCGAATGAAGCTACAAAAAGTGCGACCTATCTTGGAGTCTTTCTTTCGGTAATTTGATAACGGTGAACATTGGTCTCCTCAATCTGGTCTTGCTTTTCCTGTCCTGCTGTACAAGCAGACACTAATAGAGAAATTTGGTATTCAGTTCTATCAGTGTACTCAGAAATTGTTACCACTGTCATTTGGCAGTCACTTTTTTGTATGAGTTGCCTGTCCTTTTTTCATTTCATTTTGGGTGATTTATCTTATTGTTTTCACTTATTTGCATGGCAAAACTCTCACATTTTATTGTCCATCTTAATCAAGCACCTTGATCAGAAGAATGTTCTTAAGTGCCCCAATATGCGGCTAGAAATTATAGGCATTGCCACCTCCCTTATTCAACATATGAAGGTTCAGCTTTCAGTGACTATAGATGGTGCATTTAGTGATATGATGAGACACCTACGGAAAAGCATACACTGCTGTCTTGAAGATTCAAATATGGGAGCTGAAGTAGTTCGATGGAACTGACAATACCGAGTAGCAGTTGATGAGTGCCTTGTGCAGTTAGCACATAAGTAACCTTCTCCCTGTTTATTAGCAGATAGTTCAATGCCTTCAGGACATTGAGCAATTAGTTTTAGGGGTAATATAACTTGATTTTCCTAAGATATTTATAACATCTTGAGGGTGATATAAAATACTTTTTTTTTCTCTTTAAATGTTCCTTTCCATGGTTTTTCTATGAGCGAAAAAAGATAACATAGCTTCATATGTATGTGTAACAGTATAAACTCACAAACAAGCACATTTATAGCTGTGCTCATGTATCAAGATTTATGAGAATTGTCATGTCCAATACCCTTTCTGCAATCTGGAGATGATATGTGCAGTCTAGAAAAAGAATGGCATTTATGCAGAAGTCTTAGTCCCCAAGTTGAAATTTTGCGCAATATTGTTATTGTTTTGCTCATTCTTTTAAACTAAATTCCAAAACTAAAGGGTCTATGTAAAACAGGTTGGAGATGCAGGTCCTCTCCTTGACCTGATGGCTGTGATGTTGGAGAACATATCTAGTACCAAAGTTCTTTCCAGAACCTTGATTTCTGCAGTTTACCGTGCTGCTCAGATTGTGGCTTTTGTACTGAATTTGACATATCAAGATAAGGCAAGATAGCATTTAAGTTATTCTCTTTATGTGCAATTTTTTTATGTTTGCATGATTTTGCCCATCTCTAAGTCTACAGTTTCTCCCTTTTTTTCTTGAAATGAAATTATCTAGGCTGTTCCTGAGGGATTATTTCATCGGTTACTACTAGCCATGGTCTGTGCGGACTATGGATGCAGGGTTGGGGCACATAGAATATTCTCTGTTGTTCTTATCCCAACATCTGTTTGTCCCCGTCCTTGGGCCACCGCCACTACTCCCTCCTCAAGAATGGCCGCTGAAATTCAAAGGACACTCTCAAAAACTGTATCAGTGTTTTCCTTTTCAGCTGCACTCTTTGACAAGTTGTCAAAGGAGCACAAGAAAATCTCTCCCAAAAAAGAAAAAACAATAACATTTACAATGGCAATGAAGATACAAAGATGAATAATTCTTCCATGCTTAGCAGACTGAAGTCAACTTACAGCAGGGCTTGTAGTGTAAAAAAGGACAAAGAAACTGTTGTTAGTGATAATGCAAAGATAAAGAATCCTTCGATGCTGAGCACACTGAAGTCTACTGACCAAGGTCATAGTTTAAGATGGCATCTATCATGTCTAATAGAAGATGAAGGAAACCTGAGTAAAGCGCAAGAAAAGGTATGTATTTATGCTCTTATTCTTCAACAAGTTGTATATTAGGATTTCTTTTTTATCATCTGATTTGTACAATTTCCACATGACAAACAATTGCAGATATTACCCCTTCGGTTGAGCAGTCACCAGATCAGCCTCCTGCTTTCATCAATTTGGGCACAATCTATCTCCTTTGAATACTCCTGAAAACTATGAAGCAATTGCCCACACTTACAGCCTTGTATTGCTATTTGTAGGGACCAAGGTATTGTTTCACTTGTCAGTTATTGTTTTCTTAATTTTTGAATTGACTATAATTTTTATTTATTTTATTCAGTTTGTATCTTCTAAAGGTTTCTTCTCACATTTATTCACATATTTTTACAGTTTAGATATATTACTTTCATCAGGATTTTACCAAATTTCAAATTTGGCATATTTGACAAGGTGCTCCTCTGTTTTCATTTGACTTGCTTTCTCATATTCACTGTGTCATGCAGAACTCGCGCGAGGATACTCTGGTTAAAAGTTTTCAGTTGGCATTATCCTTAAGAGACTTTTCCCTTGGAGAAGGAGGTAGGCCCTTTAAGTCCGAAACTGCTTACAAAATGTAGTCTTGCTACCAAGATCATTGGAATTCTGTAAGATATTCTCACTTGTTGCACTCTCTTCAACTGATGAAGCTTTCTCACTTGATCCAGGGCCACTACAGCCATCACGATGCAGATCCCTCTTTACCATAGCCTTGTTTATGATTATATTCTCCTCAGAAGCATACAAAATCCACCCTCTTCTTTTCTTTGTGAAGACTGCAATTGCAGATAAAACGGTTGGTGCTACACTAATTATTAACCATTAATTGCTTGTTTTGGTTTATTCCAGCATTGTATAACACAAAAAGTTTTAGCTTTTTGTGTATTGGATACGCATACAGCTCCATCCTAATAAAGGAAAATAATTATGATTTGCCAAAATATGTTTACCTAAATTCCTACTAAATCTTAACACTCAAAATGGCTTTGTATTAGGTTGATCCATTTTTACAGTTAATTGGTGATTCCAAGTTACAGGCTATTAACACCAATATATCATCCCATGAAAGTTCATGGTTCAAAAGAAGATAATGAAGATGCTCTGAAGTTCCTATCTGCAATTAAAACAACACAGCAGCTATCTGAAGAATCATATGCCACCATGAGAGCAAAGTTTATTGCTGGATCATCAGAGGTAACCTTCACTTGAATCTTCATAGTAGTAGTTTGGCTTTTAATAAGATGGAACACGGCACTGACATCCGAGATCCTTTGACAGCAAGATTGCTCTAGTATCACTGAACAGTTGCTTAAAGATTTCATTCCTGATGATAAGTGGCCATTGGGAGCTCAGTTATTCATGGTGTCATCAGGAGGAAGCTACCCGTATGGATCAAATGATGATGAATCCTCTGATATGGTGACTACCTTTTTCTGTTTTCCTATTTGTACCTTACATCTTTGTTGAATAACTTCATCTGTTTACTTTGTATATATTCATCTCAATACAATTACATCTATTTATACACAAACACAAGGTCTCACTTAGGAAGCTAATAAA